>APFE031254774.1:4243-14825 GCA_000404065.3 Pinus taeda | reverse complement strand
AAATGATGAGAAGATAGAAGGAGAGTTAAAAAACTCTGTTGACTGATGACATCTGATGGTACAAGTGTCCTCTGGATCATCCTTGGGCATGGAGTCTTCACCAAATCATCAGGTGCTACTCCAGTAGTCAACAGGTTCATTGAACAAAAAGTGCGTATACGTATGCACGCACTTTCACAAGAGTAAAAGCGCGTATGAGATGGAAAATTAAGGAAAATTAAGATAAATGAGTACCAAGAGTTCATACCATGGTATTAGCCTACAATATTGAGCGGAATAAACGGTTACTTGTTCCCATCTAAGATAACCACAGGTTCTATGTGTTGTTTTGGTCCGAGATATTGAGAAAGGCTAAACTATATAAGGAGGAGAAGATCAAAGGGCTAAGTGTGCAAGTGAAAGGGTTTTTCATGAATACTTCTATCTGAAGTATATTTTATGTTGCAAGGGCTATGGTTATGGTATGATCTGAAATATCTTGTGCACCTTTGGATACAATGTTGGATTAGGATCACGAGACCTAAAATGACTTATCATTGTATGATCTAATAATGGATGAGCTAGATCTGAATGCTAACGCATGTTTTATCCTTTATATGTTATGATCTGGGTATGTCTGAAGTCTGGAATAGCTGCGAAGTTATAAGTTATTATTTGCAAATATATACGTTGGTTTGCCTTAGTGAAGGCACGTATACACGCTGGTTTGGCTCTTCTAAGTAGCGTATGCAAAATAAAAGCTTTTTGTTCAGAGATGACTGATCTATTTGATTAGTGCTACTGGTTTACTGTTATCTGTCAATGATGTCTTCATTAGATCTGAAAGTAAAACTAATTGTATAAGGAGATAGAGTCTGATTGATTGATTGATTCAGTGAGAAGGGTGATCCTTACTGCTATTCGGTTTAGAACTTTGTAATTTGATAGTAGATGTTCAGAATGTTACTGGTTGGTACAGTTTCTGGTTCAGAGGTTTTATGATTCAGTATTTTTAGAGGTATACGTAGGTTGGGCTACAGAAAGTAGCATATACATGCAAGTTGGCTTCATTGAAGTATCGTATACATTCTAACATATGATTTTTGAGGTTGCAGTTGGTTCTGGTTGTTGATGCAATATTCTGGGTTCAGCGCTGTGTTCTGGTGACAATGATCTGACTGTTCAAATTGACTGATTGTTGGTAGATGCAGCTATTGTAGTGGTGATTGATTTTGAGCTTCAATGTTACTGATGGGTCTAGTATGAAAATTTGATGAAACTTGGCCTTCATATTGTGTTTTTGTGTACCAGGAGTATCCAGGCTGAAAATTTATGAAACATGGTCCTTGGAGGAAGAGTGAAGGTGGTATAGCCTTCTGTAGGTTGGCGCCTACACACTAGTAAGCATATCAGCCAGTACAAGAGCTAGGGGGTTGGAGCTCCCTTCTAGTAGAAGTTGGAAACGAGTGAAGGTTGTAGCCTTCAGCCTTCAGCGGGTAGATGCCTGCGTACTAGAAAAGTTTGCACTAGTACAAAACTTGCAAACAGTTTTTATTATAAGAAGATTGAAGACTGAGACGACAACAACGGTGGTTTTTTCCCACATTGGTTTTCCACTTGAAAAATCCTGGTGTTCATGTGTGTTGCTTATGTGTGTTGATTCATTTTGTTCTTATTGCATCTCTTTACTGGTTAATGCATCACACTTCGATTTAAGACAATGAATTAGCTGTTTAATATATATACGCTGGTTTCATTCTTTATAGTCATGGACATATGCTGGTTGGTTTAAGTAAAGTAGCATATACTGTTTAAAAAGGAAAATCATTATTGTGAAAGTTAAAATACTGATTGACTGCCCCTTCTCAGCATTTTTCCCAATAGCATACACTTAGGTCAACATGGGCATCTTTAGGGTTTCATCATATGAATGAACCATGTTAGGGCATAGACCTAGGGTTTCTTCCACTTTAACTCATCTAAGGTCTTCAACGATGCCAAATTCATCATATTGACATGCCATGGGTTTTATTATATAGCTTTAGGGCTTGTATCAATGAGGACTTCATCATCTTCAACAAAGTTAGGGTTTGCACTTAGGGTTTTCTCCTAGGGTTTGCTTCAATAATGCATCGAGGGTTTGACATCATATTGACATCAATGACAACTTTACCAACAAGTTTGCATGTGTATACACACAATACTATTTTCTTATTGAAGCCACCTAACCTGGATGAGGTATGTGTACAAGCAACCTACATTGAAGCAAGTAAACATGGTGGTGGAGTCTTTGTGGAAGACTTTCAATCGAAAGACAATAAAGGCAAAGGAAAGGAGAAGCCAAAGAGAACAACTTCTGTGAAGAAGAGTGATGAGAAACTTTCTTGTACACCCATTGCAAGAAAGAGGGACATGATGGTGATCATTGTTGGAAGCTACATCTAGAGTTGAGGCCTAAGTGGTTCCGAGATAGGAAGGGCAAGCAGAAGGTGGCAGTAATAGTCTAGCAGGATCTTGGATCAGACTTTCGCGACGAGGCACAAATCGCGACTATGGGTTTGAAAGGTATATCTTCTTCATATTTTGGTTCTAGTTCTTCTATTTTGTCTTCTATTTCGCAAGAAATAAGAATGAAATCTTTCACATCAGGGTGGTAACTAAGCATATTAAAGTAGATACTTTGTTTGGCACAAGTTCTCAAGCCATTCTGATATCTTAGGCAGTTGTAGAGAAGATGAATTTGGTAACAACGCTGCTTCTTAAAGCTTATCCGCTTGGATGCGTATGTAACGACACTAAGTTGTAGGTGATTGAGAAGTGTAAGCTTAGGTTTGCTATTACATCTAGATTTGTGGATGAAGTTGAACTAGATGTGGTTTCATTGGATGTTTGTGGAATTGTGCTTGGAGGTCCTTATTTGTTCAACAGGAAGGCTATCTACTACAGGAAAGCAAACAAATATCACCTTTTCAAGGATGGAATAGAGTATATCATCCAAGCTCATCAAATGAAGGATGATTCTTCATTGGTAACCACAGGGCAATCGAAGAGGCTCGTCATTGCGAGCAAGACCTTTTCACTCATTTTTGCAAAAGTGGATAAAGCAGGTGTTTTGGAGCATGGGAATTTTTCGTGGGAACCTGTCAAGAGGATCAAACATAGTTACCGGAGAATCCACAGTATGAATCATTCTTTGTCAACGTTTCGAATCTCAACCGAGATCAAGCATTCAATTGGTCCTGATGATGGCTCTCGGTTGAGATTCGAAACGTTGACAAAAAATGATTCATACTGTGGATTCTCCGGTAACTAAGTTAGAAATAATGAGCCACAGAAGTCTAAAATCCAGGATCAAACATGTTAGTTCATTGTTATTAGCATCTTTCTATTTGTTAATGCTGCTAATGTGTTGTACATGGACAATAGTTGAAGTAACACATGCAGAAGGATGTAGGAAATTGCAGATGACTAACAATATGGTTTCAATTGTTATAATTATTATGCAACTTTTTGTGATGAGCCAGATACACAAAACAGGGTAAACAAACATTGGACAAGTGGTGAGGTAGATCCCACACTTAGTATCTGATTAAGAACTTGTTGGAGGTCCAAAGGCCTCTCAGTGGGGAGGATTGATCCAGGAGGATACTAAAAAGGCCTAAAATTCAAAGTCTCCAAAATTTGATGAAATTAATGTCATGTCGAAGAGATGGACGAGATGATTCCAACGCAACTTGAATCACATCAAACCAAGTCCATATGAGGAAGTTATTGTGGAAATTTTTGAATCTACACATCAGAAATCCTACTGCAATCATTGGTTTATCATCTCCTACTTGTTCTTTACATTTAACAAGTTATTTAATTACTTAAACAACGATGAAATCAGTATTGCAACCTACACATACATACAGATCATGAACTGAAATAAACTGAGACAATCACACAAGGGACACTGTTATTTTTGGACAATCGTCCCTTGAAAAACCCAATGCGGGAAAACCGGTGCAGCATATAGAGGGTTTGTATTATTAGGTAGATTTCTGAATACAACTTGGGTGCCAAATCCGGCTCACCCAACAGAGAATAATCCTGGCAGAAGTACCTCTATCTGGAGACAGATATTCTGGCAATCCAGCAACTGGATGATCAAACCCCACAGATGAAAATTGTTGTTCCCAGTGCTGGGTAGTGATGGCTGCTCCAAGCTCTGCATTGGAACTTTATCACCTCCTCTAGGACCTGCGTCACCCTCCCAGTGAGCCTCCCTTGCTCAGAAGTTGATATGCTGAACTGTTGTTCTCTCTGCCCCACAAAAAACCCCAGCACTGCCTCTAAGGGATTGCGTCAACTCCTCTAGAGCTGCGCTGTCTCTCTTGTCGCTGCTCTGCCTCTGTATCCTCGGCCTTGGACTGAAGTCCCTCTACCGAACTACCCCTCTCACTGCAATTCAGATCTCTTAGCTTGACTTCCTCAGCAAACCATGCCCCAGAAAATCAAACTTTTTGATCTCTTGGTGTATCTCCAACTGACCCTCAAGCCTCCTCTTATACTTTTCCTGTTGATGAATCAGCGACTGTGATCTAATCTCTAATCAACGACTAAGATTAAAACAGGCTTGATCCTCGTCACTAATCAACGACTAGAGCACATCTGATGCTACCCAAAAATCAACATCCCTGACTTCAGTTGGCGAGGCCATCGATGAGGTGCCCCTTTTTTGAGGTAACAAAGCCATTACTATCGGGATTCGCATCTATAATGTCAATTTTGCATAAGCGAGTGTTGCCCATATACTAATGAAGATGTGAAGATGCAACTTTTCATTCTCACCTTAGGTGATGATGCTTTGGATTGGTTCATTGAGTTCCCTGATAACACTTTTGATTCTCTACAATCAATCATTTATGCCTTTTGTTGACCATTACATGTCAACGACCCATAACAGTACACCCCCCTTTTTTGCAAAAGGGATAGCGCCTGCTCAATGTGTTCCTTCCATCCAGCTATTATCATTAGCTTGAGGATCATCTTATAATGTAAACCTAGTCTGCATGTGTATAATGTAAATAATCTCAGCAGATCCGTGTCGTGTATGTAATCACCTAGGTAAACCTATTTTTCTAGTGACGATCTACATTCCAGGAGGTTTTTTGTCTCACCGACCCATTCTCGGATGGTTGGCAGAGTTTTCTTTTAGCCTTACCCAAAGCCGTAATGGATTTTGTCACTGGGATCTTAGGGGAGTCTTAGTATTCTAGATCGAGTCTATGTAAAAGTGTTTTGGGAATAATTCTAACTATTTGGTTAGGTTATTTTATTACAAATTTCTTGATCTGCTAGATTATATTTGTGTCGCAAAACTAGGTACTCTATGAGGGTCTTTTGCAAATGGGTTTTTCCCTTGAAATGTAAAAAATGTGAAAATCATGACGTAAAGTGTCTTGAGGGCTAGAAAAATAATTTATCCCCTCATAGGTTAATTAATTAAATTTTCTGGACAAAATTAATTAAAATCCTATGCCAAAAATTTAATTAATTAGAGGTCCTAGGTAAATTTAAATTTTCCAGAGACAAAATTCGTGGGTCCTTAAAATTCAAATTTTAAAAGCCCTAGGGATTAAGGTAAATTGATTATTTTGCTATATTTTAGGCCTTTGGTCCCTGGGGTTAAGTCAAAGTCAAAATTTTGAGGAAATTAATGCAAAATTTTAATTTTTGAATTTATTAAAATGCATTTAATTGAAAAATTCGAAATTTCCTCAATATTTAAAATTTTGACGGATGAGATTAAAAGAAATTTTGATCTTTATCAACGGTCGAGATCACTTTGACAAGGATCACTTGAATTCCATTGGGAGATTTATCTTTAAATAGGAGGTCAGTGGTCAGTTTAATTCATCTGATCTTTGGATCGTGTACTAAGCTCTCAAACTCTCTTGTATATTTTTTTGAATTAATGCAAAAGCCTTTCGGGTTTCAACGTGCTGTAGTGTTCCTCTTCATGAATTTATGGTAACATTGTTTTAATTTCTGCTTAATATTATGTGAAAACTATCAATCAATAGCCCTCTTAGAATAATTTGAATGCATGTATCTTATTCAGTTTGTTGGATCTAGGGTAACATTTTTAATTTTGATTGAAGTAGCAGGTATCTCTATTTCTTTAGAATTTTATTGTTGTTTTATTTCTCTACTTGATTTGATGGTTGATCTAGTGTTTGCAGAAGATCTCTCAGGTTCTCATTGAGCGTTTGTGGATAGTTCTTGGTTGGACCAGCCAACTCTCAACACATATTTTTTGAAGAACCTACTTTATATAAGCCTCAAGATTTATCTAACGATAATCTTTTTTCTACAAGGTGTTTTTGGGCTAGTACTTCTCTAAAATTTCAAAATCTTTTAAATATTTTGTGGAAATTTTGATAAATCTGGCTATTAAGAGCCTTAGATTATCAAATCTGAGAGCAGAGTTGGACTCATACTCCTCAAATCTGATAGATCTGTAAATTATTTGTATAGATCTATTATTTACTTATGTAGATCTGAAATTTTGTAACATAATTTTGAATTTTAACACTTGGGTTTTTTGGATTATCTCTATTTTTGTACATATTGGGTATTGGGTTTTTCTCTTTTCATTTGTGTAGGAATAGATCTGAGAAATTAGCCAAGAAAATCTTCAGATCTGAGCTAGATCTAGACCCTAGAGGGCAAGATATAGGCTCAAAGATTGTTTGCAGGAATAGATCTGAGAAATCAGTTGTTAAATTGGCAACTAGGGCCAAACTCCATGTGGGTCAGCGTATTTATGGCAGCTGATATTTCTATTGGATCCCTCTCGTCGAGAGGTGTAGGATCAATCTAAAGATCATCTGATTCCGATAAGTATTTATGGAGATATGAATTTATTTTGTTTATGTAATTATTATCAAGCTGACCAGCTCTTATGTAGGCTCTAGAAGCCCAAACGTCATGTCTATTCATCATCCTCTTTTAGTATAAATAAGAGAGGATTTGGAGTCATTAGCACAACACATTCTTCAAGTGATCTCCTCCTCTCCACGTCTTGGGTTATTGGTGAAGGAGAGACACTAAGAAGAATACGTTGACCTTGGATGATGCCTTAGCTGCTGTACGTTGTTGAAGGAGATCTGGCCGCAGTAAAGGAGGCCTCATAAAGGGAAGGCCCTATCCGCAACAAAGGAAGGCTTGGATAAGGCTAGATCCGCAGACATTGGGGAGACGCTATACACAGTTCAGATGATGCCCTAATTTACACGCTGTTCATGGAATCATTCACACGCAGATTAAGGAAACAATTTACACGCTGTTCATGGAATCATTCACACGCAGATTAAGGAAACAATTACACGCTGTTCATGGAGTGATTCACATGCAGAATATGGAAACATGTAATACGCTATTCATGGAAATGAGCCGCAGTGATGAAGAGGTGCTGTAGCATAACGCATGGTAATCTACACGCTATTCATGATCAGATTCAACACAGTCAATACTCCTTCAACGCAGTATCTACATGCTGTTTAGGATGCAGTCAAAGATGCGTGGACACACATATATCTATATATATAATAAATATATATATATATATATAATATATATATATATAGTATATATATATACGCTGTCTAGAAACACGTAATATGGGAATGAAGGAATATGGATATACGCAGTCATGAAGGAAGTGAAACCCTATGTCGTTCATGGTAACATATAAACTGAAATACACACTGTAATACATGTAGGTAGATACGCAGCAACTTCATGAATTTATGTGGATACACAGCAGAAGCAACTCCATGAATATATATATACGCATAACCCAGATGGATAAGCAGCAACTCAATGCATACATATACGCTTCAGTATGGAACGCTGATATATACAAGTCATATTCATTATGGGACACTGTCATATTTATGATGAATGGAACGCAGAGAGATATGGGTCATTATGAACAGTCATATTTATGATGAATGAAAATGCTGGTCATTGAGTTGTAACATAAATGCTGGATGATGAGCAGAAATACATATATGTTGGGGTGATTCAAGTTACATGATGTATATATATATAGACAGTGATATACGGTATATGTAGACTCATATATTTTGACCTATGCTCATATACGCAGGCAAATTGGCAGTACAACATATATACATGGCAAGGTATATATATATGCAGGTTATGGCTATAAATATCCATGCAGGTAGAAGAGTGTATTATCATAAGGACACAGCGATGATTTAATGTGCATGGATAGCACAATGATACATGGACCATGGACAACACCATGATGAGTGCAATCATAAGCATGGGCAGCGTGAAGCAGGATGACTATCATGATTAGTGCAGCGTGGTGCAGTACACTGTAAGGTACAACAAATGGACGAGATGCAGAATGATGATAGGTGAAGGAGTCACCTTGAGTATCAGTTGAAGCAGAATGTATTCAATTGATCTCATCGTTATAGGAGATGATCTATGCTTAGATCTAGATAAGTCAAAGTGTTGACTTCTATTGTAAATGTACTCTCTCTCTCTCTCTTTGCTGAACTTTGAAGATAAAAGAAGATTTGATCAAAGGGTTTCCCCACACATTGTGGGGTTGGTCCCTGGCTCGCGCCATATCTTGTGTCCTCTTGTCTTGGCTTGTCTTCTGCGTTTTATATTTATGTTCTATCTGTAGTTTATCGTAATGCTGATGTGATTTCTAACTGTGAAAATTTAAATAAATTGCTCTAGCATAGAACATACCTAAGCTTAACATGGTATCGGAGCTGAGGTGAAGACAATGCCCAAGCAAGAGTGAAAGAGCAATCACCGAAGACAGTTGGGACAAGACAAAAGAATCAATGGGTTTCTCATAATTCACCTAGGGTGAAGTCGAACCAGAGAATGTTATCAGAGTGGTGCAACGGAAGTTTTTGATGGCCCATCTAATGATCACTTCATTGGGAAGTTCAGATCTAAGGGTGGAAGGAAAGGCAGATGCCTTGTTGAAATAAGTTCGACCGTTATGCGAAGGAGTGTCCGAATGGCAGGGACACTTCTCTTGATGAAGATAACAATCATTCCTGGGACATCTTCAATGATTAAAGGAATGAATGGTAATGCAGGTCATCAAGGAAATGGTCGACTCTTCCACGAAAGCAAGAAACTCCAGAATCTCTTTTATGTACCTGATCGCAAGAAGAACCTGATGTCCATTTCGGAAATGGAAGTCAAAGGTTACAGGGTGGCACTTATCGATGGAAAGGTACGTGTTTGAAAATAGATCTTTCAAAGATGTTTTTGAGTTCAGGGTTGTATCAAGTTGCAGGAAGTCCACTAAGGACCATGTCCATTGACTCAACACCGGAGGTCTGTGAGTCAGATGGTGACTAGGATGCCTGAATTCAAAAAGGAGCATGAAGGTACATGTCTGAAATGTACTGAAGGAAAATATTATAAGGGGATCATTCCCCTCATGCAGTAGGTCCACAGGCTTGGAACAACCCGAGGAGTTTGAGACTCATGATTGGGAATCTCATGTATTCAGGTGGAAGAAAGCCCTCCATGGCTTGAAGCAAATCACCTCGGGCGTAGTATGAGAGGATTGATAGCTGTCTAATGCAGTTGAGATTCACTAGGAGTGAAACCAATCCAAACCATTACTCGAAGGTTGTGGATGATAAACCTCTCGTACCACCACCTATGTCTGACAGGTGTAGACCTTCTCATTTATAGGAGACAGAGGGAGTTGGATTCTGAATGTGAGAAGATAAGCTGCAAGCTTGTGACTGCCTCGAGGATCTTAACTTTCAGAAGTTATATGGTATTGGAGAACCTCCGTCCGGACATCTGTGTTGCAGTTAGCATGGTGAGCTCATATTTGGTTGAGCCTCACTAGATTGATGCCAAGAATCTTCTAAGATATCTTCGGGGCACAATCTCTCATGAATTGAGATACACTGCCGGAAATATGAAACCTCATGATTATTCGAATGATGAGTGGGCAGGCAGTATGGAGGATCACTAGAGCACTTCTCAATGTTGTTTCTCTTTGAAAACTGCCTCGATATCTTGGATGAGCAGGAAGCAAAAGTCGGTGACTCTAAGCACCACCAAGGCAGAATACATTACTGATAGTATGGCCTTCTGTGAGGCAGTCTGGTTGCTGAAGCTCTTCAGAGAGCTGTTTGTTCACATGATGAATACCACTGTGATTCTCTGTGACAACCAGAGATGGGATTTGATTATTGAGGAATCCCGTATTTGACAATGCTCCAGCCGATAGACATCATCTGGGATATGGTAAGTTGATGAGCAAGGAGGCTCCATCGCATTAAGATGATGTACATGTTGATACACCTTGTCAAAGCCCTGAGGAAAGATCTAATCTGTGATTTTCCCAAACGACATGGAAGTCGGCAAGAAACCCTTGTACAAGGGTCCTGCATGTTGCATTCATTGAGCTCTGGGAGCTCTGAGGGCTTGCGGTTATTATTGGAGCAACATACGACCACAGGGTGACTCACCCTCCCCTGCTTGGTGCGCACTGGAACAAGATGATTCGCTCTCTTGTGGAACAAGATGA
>APFE031254771.1:0-10462 GCA_000404065.3 Pinus taeda | reverse complement strand
CAACACCCTCCAATAACTTATCCTACATTGAAATTTCGTAGCCTACTTTGACCTTCCAAGTTTTCCTTTCTAGTATTAAGAGTCATCCCATATATATTCTCCAAGTTTTCTAGTACCTTTGCGAAGCAAACTCAAGTGTCATATTTTGGCATGGGAAGTGTTGCACATCACAAAGGTAGAGCTATGGTTCATTTCAAGGGTAAAAGGTAACCACCCCTCCCACATTTAATCAATTTCATAATCCCACTAGGGTAAACATGAGACAAGAGTCACTATGACATGACCTGACCTCCTAGTACTAGTTAAGGAAGTGGGGCCTACTAACTGACCACAAATTGATATCATACATGGATTACAAATCACCCGGGAGCTGAGGAAACACCCTAAGTTGCTAATCCATGAGATATAAACTTGTTTCTCTAACCTATACACACAAATGCACCCACAACAAGTAATGCATGCGATTATGACACTACAGACACACTCATAAGCCTAGATTCCAACAATTATGACCTAAACACTTTAGTTCTGAGCATGTGGTCCCAGTGTTTGTGCCACCCTTTTAGGCCAGCATCTAGACCACTACCTAGAATTGAATGAAAATTTCCAGAATGCAATCAAAGTTACTGACGATGCTAGTCAATCAAAACTTGAGCAAGAACATGAACCAAAAATTCTTAATCCATAACGTACATTTCTTGAAACATATGTAAAACATGTAAGCTACAGTCCATGAATGCATATACACTCATAAACTAAGAGTCTTTATCTAATAATCACCGAGAAGGCTCTAAAAATTCTTTGGGTAACTTTAGTAGCACTTTTTAGTCTATTCATTTGTCAACCAATCAATCACTTATCAAAATGTCAATAGCCATAGATGTATTACACCATATAACCAGCATATAAACATCAAATAAGTAGCATAGAAACAATGAAAGCTCAACCATAACATAACCAACATAATCACTACAGGTATTCAAAAGTCACAGTAGGAAGATAACTCTTATTAATATATAAAAATGCCAACCAAGTGAGGGACTTCCATGTACCACCCAACCATAGATTGGGTTGAACAAAATCTCTCTTTCAACCCATCATCCCCATGCCATATTCCAAGTATGAATGTGGGATCTCGTGGAATAAACCAAAACAAACCAAACAAGGGCTTCCAGAGGCCAAACCACCTCAACCCTCAACCATAATGATTCCACCTCTATGGTCATACATCATTAACACCAACCAGATCAGTCTCTATTTAAGTTCTCTTGTGATCCAGGGACTAGTAACTCAACCCACAACCTTTTAGGTCTTCAACGACTAGTAAATCAACCCACCAATGGCTCTAGAGCATTTGTCCCAACGTAGGCTCTAGGACTAGTAACTCAAACCAGGTTGTTCAAGGGTTTCCAAATCATTTTTTCCAACCCATATCCATCGAGAACTTCAACACCAATAAGAAAAACAACAAGTGGAAAAACCCACAATACCTTAGTTATATCAGAAACGGCAAGGCAAGGATACAAACACTATCACTCCAATGAAATATCCATGCCATTCAAAATACATAAACAAAAAATCACATGCATATAACATGCATCTAGAAATCATTAATGAAATCACACATGCAACTTGATACCTGCAAAACAATCTAGCTATATCTATTGATCCAAATATTTCCTTTCGCTTTCCTGCCTTCCTTTTCCTTCTTTCTCCAACCTAATTGAAGGCCCGAGTTCTCCAAAAAATATCCAAGATTACTCTAAGTGTGCAAGAGTATGAGAGAATGAGAGAATGAAAATGACAACTCCAAAAATGAATTCGCAAAAGGTTAAACTAACAAAATCTAAAACAACAAAAGCTCAACTGAAAAGATCTAGCGATTGATCCTCAGAGGCCTTTTTATCATTGAGGTCATCATTTTCTTCTTTTCCTTCATTTTCCCTCTAATTTCTCTTGCATGAAAATATGTGTCTCTTCACCTTCCTTTTCTCCCATTTTCCTTTATTTAATAAATGAAATTCCAATTATTGCTACTTTTCCTTTGTCACTTTCCTTAGCCATAAATAAACCGAAAGTGGTCCCCGCTACAATGTCTTCCCACCATTCAACTTGGAATACATGTCCCATGACCTTGGTATTATTTTAATTACATGGAAAATCAACATGGGTTTGTTATAACTCGCCGCCAGACCCCCCCGACCTCCTTGGGGGAACATCATCCTCAATGTTCTATGAGACATATGACTAGCAAACTACTGAAAACAAAACATACTACCTATGGAGCCTTATAACATTCCTAGATGTCATATTTACAATGACATCCTTCTAAAAACACAAAAATCATTATGGTATTTACAATAACAACCACAAATATAATCATGCACATTTGCTTCAACTAGAAATTAATCATATTGTTTATGGAGCTTTATAAGCTCTTCTTAATACAATATTTACAATAATATACACGTATACATATGCACATTTTCTTCAACCAAAAACTGAATGGATATGATGCTCACATCATTGAATAAGGAAATATAGGGGCTCAGACATCCACCCTTAAAAGTAGTACCAGGGTTCACCTCCTTCCTAGGAAGTCCAAAATCCTTTGCCAAAGTGAAAACTTGCATCTACTACCTAGTGTTATGATCTATATGCTACTTGTTCTCTTAGTGAACAGTTATTGGCTCATTATTTTAGGTCACACTCTCAATGTGCTCTTGATTCCATATAGAAATGCTAATGACAAAAATAAATTCATTCCCTAACCTTCCGTTCTCTGCTACATAGTCCCTTAAGAAATATATTCACCCATTCCATGCGACTCTCACCTTCCAATTTTTGTTGGCATCCCCTTCTTTGCTACGTAGTCCCTCAGGTGATCCATCGCTTGGAAAGGTTTCTTCGCATTCGACGGTGCAAAAAAAAAGTCATATCAGTACCTCAAAACCATCATACCAGTCATAACATGCCTATGGAAATAAATGGAAACTATTAGCTACTAGTGTCCCACAATGGCCCTACTCCTGAATTATTTTTCATCATACTATTTCATGTTGCAACTCCTTTCACAACTAATGTTAACATTCTTGTAGCCAGTTCCAACCATCCAATCCAATCATTTCCACTATTTCTTATACTAAGCACATGAAGTTTCAATTAGATTCAAAAGGAAGAGAAATAAATTCAAATCATACCTCATCGGTATCTCATTAATAAGGTACACCTATAATTTTGTTTACTTCCTGTCAGAGTAAGTCAAACTAGCTCTTTGATCAAATAATTATCTATAAACATATCACATGTAGTTAGCTCAAATGAAACCATCATAAATCAGAATCATAGATCACATGCATAATAAAAACTGAAACATAATACTAATACTTATCCTTCAAATAATTATTTGCTTCTGCCTTTGTTCTTTATCATTTCCGTACATGCACTGAATTAGTTTCCAAACTCAACAAGCATCGAGTGCCTTTGTTCTCTTCAATCACATACACATACACACAGTGTACATCACAAAACATACACCCACACACAGTGTACACCACAATACATACACCTACACCTGGTGTACAACACAACACATATACCTACACCTAGTGTATAACACAATACATACACCTACACCCGGTGTAACAAACCCATCTTAAATTTCATGTAATAAAGGTTAATAAATGAAAAATAATAATACCAAGGTAATGGGACACGTATTCCAAGTTGAATGTTGGGAAAAAAAATATATAAGGTGGCGTTTCAGTTTATTATGGCTAAGGAAATTAGCAAAGACACTGGCAAAGGAAAAGAAGCATTAATTGGAATTTATTTACGAAAAACAAAGTAAAAAGGAGAAAAAGGAGATGAAAGGCCGTAGATTTTCATGAGGAGGAAAATTGAAGGAAAATAGAGGAAATTGAAGAAAATAGAGGCCTCAAGAATAAAAAGGATTTTGAGGATCAATTCATAGCTTTTGTGAGTTAAGATTCTGTTAGATGAGTTTTGGAACTCTCTCTATTCTCTCATACTATTGCACACATAAAACATTCTTGAAGAACTCTATCATTGGAGAAAACAAAGAAATCACAAAAAGGAAAGTAGAGGACATGTAAGGAAGGTTGGATCAAGCAACTTAAACAAGAGGACTTTGCAGGTAATAGGTAGCATGTGTGATTTCCTAGCTGGTTTGTGAATACATGATACATGAATTTGTGTATTTTGTTCTTTTGTTCTCATTGGCGAGTTTTTTTACTGGTTTGACAGTGGTTTTAGCCTTTCCTTGCCATTTTTGGATAACCATGGTGTGATGGGATTATTTTCTTGGTTGAGCTTTGGATTACTGGACAATTTTGGAACCAGGTGAGGTGGGCTTGGGATAGTTCCAAAGGGTTGGGGGTGGAGGATATTTAATCTCCTGGAAGCCTTCGATATTTGGGTGGAGATAGGAAAAATACTCAAGGTATTAGTGAAGAAGCTATAAGGCATCCAAGCTTATCTTGGGCATTATGATCTCTTAACTAGTTTTGGCGAGATAACAGTAGTGTGAGGGCGGAGGTGGTTTAATCTCTGGGAATCCCTAGTTGTTTATGTCTTGAGATCCCACATTCATGCTTGGAATATAGCACAAGGGTGATTGGCTGAAATAAATATTTGGTTCAGCTCAATCTATGGTCAGGTGGTACATGGAAGTCCCTAACTTGGTTGGATTTTGCATAAGTTAATATGAGTTATTTTCCTATTGCATATTATGAGCACCTGTACTTTTTATTATGGTGATTTGATGATTATTATGCCATGGTTAATAATTTGGTTATATGTTGGTTATAAGCATGGATATGGGTGAAAGCATGGAGTTGGGTTACCCGTTTTAGCAAAATGAGGGTGCATTTTAGTAAAAAATGGATGCTCGAGCAAGCAATTTTAAGCACTCAATCAAGGAATTTTTAAGTTCTCGATTGAGCATTAAAACTAACTCTCGATCAATTTCCTGTGTAACCCCATTTTAGGAGCATGATCGAGATTTATGGCTCGTTCAAGCCCTGAAGTGTGATCGATCTATAAAGTTGGAAATTTTAAAATTAATGTACATATCAATAATGGTATGCAAACTTTAAAATTATAAGTATTTGATAGTTAAAAAAATTTTACTAATTACCTTTGAATAAGTAATTAATAATGGCATTGATTATTTTCTCATTACATTTCTAGCATTTTGATATGTATATTTGAAAAAGGATTATATCAGACTTACAATTGAAATTATAATATTTTATATTTATAATTTTGGTAACTTAAAACTAGCTTTAAAATATAAGAAAATTTTTGAAATTATTTTAATAAATATTATAAATTTTTATCTGAATGTAACTCAAAAAATGTGAATTTGACTTTGCTCGAACAAAATATTTCTTTAAAAATCCCTAAAGGTTAATTAAACACAATTACCTCCATCATGAGCAATATATATTAAATTCACACACACACACACACACACACACACACACACATATATCCATTTTGTTTAGGAAAAAAAATCACTGCACTAATAATTAATGTAGTTGTAATAGTTGTAAGTTATAATTAATATAGTCGTAATGGATGTAATGGTATCTCCCATTATAAATCTCTCTCAACCTATAAAATGTGATTACACTCAATTATGTCCTCACTCTGCACAAGTATGAAGTATATATATAAAAAAATTACTCCTGACTTATGTTTGCAATATTTTTTAAAATAATAAAAGCATAAATAAATCATAAATTTTAAAATATTATTTGACTAATTTGAACCTTAGTAATTTAGATTTAAATGTGCATATGAAGTTATTTTTTAAAATAATATATATTAAAATTAGTTAGTTTAGTTGTTGTTATTTATTATTATGATAATTGATCTTATTTATTTAACATTCTATAAAAATTTTAAGAAATATTAAGTATAAAAATATTTATATTTAAATCAAACATAAAAATTATCTTTTTAAAGAATTTGAAAATGAAAAAAAACAAATGTTAATTATTTTATAGAAAGCTATCTATATATTATTTATATTATTATTTTATGGTTAAAAAAAAAAATAGATTTATAAGTAAGGAAAATTAGACTTTGGAATATATTTGAATATTTACAAAAGTTATTTTTGTGGAATAAATAAATTTTATTAATCACTTGAAGACAAGTATTTGTCCTTAAGTGGCGAAGTTGATCTTGTTGGATTTGGGAAGGAATCCTCTATCAAATGGCATATGAGTTTTACATTTTTGAATTGATATGATATCTTTTATCTAATTTCTTTTAAACATAATGCTCCAAATTTTTTTGGATAGTTTTAAAGGGGTTGAATAAAAAATAAATAACATAAAATATACACAACTAGAAATTTTCAAAAAATACCACTATCTTTGTTGATGAGTCCTCTTCAAAAGTTCATTCTCTATTTTTCAATTTATTTAAAGAGCTGAAAAAATATTACGTGCACACATTTGTCTCCAAAATGAAATTGAAATATTACTTCTCAACCTTCAAAAAATAATAAAAAATATAATTTTGCACAAAAAAAAAATTAATATGAAAAACTTAGTTCTCTCCGTGTAGATTATGCTCATATCTACAATTTTTTTTAAAATTCACATTTTAGACTAAGTTATGCTACGTGAACACACAGATACCATTTAATCTTTCTGAAAAATTGCAAGGACATATATTCCATTTAATGGAAAAGTGAGAGATTATATGACAGTAATTTCTTTTGGAAAAATATGATTAGAACAACAACATAATTCTTCACATATTTTCTTTTTACTCTGAATCAAAATTCAAAATTCTTATATGAATTTTGTGGGATGCAATTCAATAAAAGAGGAAAAACTTGAAATTCCATAACCACATTGGGCCCAAAAGTGTAAACCATCTTCATGCTTTCACCCATATGCAATGTACTCTAGATATGTCTTGTTTAGGATTTGATAAGTATATGATGGTTAATGAATGCCTGAGCTAACAAGTATTATTGTTGCTATTATGAGATGGCATTATACCTTCTTGGTGATTCTCAGATAAGTTTCAGACTGCTATGTTCAAATATGCATCCATGACCTGTAGATTACATGTTCACCATATGTTTGACGAAATGATTCTCAAGATTAGGCCTAGTTACATCATGTCATCGATCAATTTGTTTATGATTAGGATTGTCTTCAAGTCATTTATCATTTTAGAAGTCTCAGGAATTTCTGTGTAGTGGTATGGAGGTTGGCCTCGAATTAGGTCTCATATCTCAAGACCACACCATCTTAACTAAGGATTTTAGGCTACAACAACACTCATGAACACTTTTTCATGTCGTTGGAGGGTCACAACTACACTCATGTAAGCTTGTTCATCTAGTTGAGAGTCCAGGTCACTAAAAGAGCAGTTGAGGTCAAGGTTGGGTCACATGGGGTGGTTATTTGGCCCTTGAGTGTCATCTAAGCCCTGTAGGATGTCATTTGTTGGTCCATAAGTCTTATTTGTTGTCCCCACTTCCATAATTGAATATTTTAGTTTGGTTCATGTCATAATAACTCTTTGTCTAATGTTTACCCTAGTAAATTGGTGAAATTGGGTAAATGTGGAAGGGGGCATCACAAATTAGTGTCGAAACATGGTTCAAATACTTGGATTAGATAGGCTATATTCATGTCGTTATGCATGAATTGTGAAGTTTATGGTTGTCATGCATGAGGTCATTGTATGCAGTTAGTGTTATCATGCACGATGCCAATATGTTAATATGATTATGTATATACATGTATCGTGCTAACCAGGTTGATTTTGTAGATGAGATAACCTCCATTGAACTTCACCGACATATGTTGATTATGTTTCTATTTGGTTATATAACATGGTATTTTTGTAGGAAGACAAGGGTCAAAGATGACTAGAAAAATGGAAGAATATAGTTCAAGATGATCTCCTTATAGATCAAATGAGCAGTATAGAGATAATTATTCTCTTGACATAAAATTTACTGTGATAAGTCTAAAGGAAGAAATTAGAAGTTGCAAGGAAGGTAATGAAAGGATCGTTCTGTCATAGAAAAGACTTGTCAAGGCACAAGAAAAGAAAGAAACGGTTAATGCAATTATCCTTCATAGTCTTTTAGATTTTCAGAGACAAGGACAACCATGGATCAGTTATGGACATGAGGGTAAGACTAATGGGGCATATGGTAGAAGGTCTCATGGTGGGCACATGTTAGACAAATATGACACAATTATGGATGGTAGGTTCTTGGATACACCTGAAAGGAGAGGTAGTGGATACGAGTTCTATTCTACTTGTGGTTTTGATAGGTATCATGGTGATCATCGCTATCATCCTTATAGGAGGAGTGAGAGGGAATATTTGTTGAATGAGTTCAAGAAATCAAAGCCACCTACATTTGATGGAGAGTTGAAGAAACTGAAGGATGTAGAGGCATGGTTTCTTGGGATGGAGAAGTGCTTTGAGATGCATGGCTATACAGGGAACATGAAGGTCAAGATAGTTATTTTCAGCCTTAAAGGGAAAGCAAACATCTGGTGAGAAAATGTTAATCGTGTCAAAGAAATCATGACATAGGAGCTGACATGGCATGGGTTCAAAAGACTCTTCTGAAAGAAGTATTTTTTAGACAGGTACAATGATAGAAAGGCCAAGGGGTTCTATGTGATAAAGATGGGATTTATGAAATATAAGGAGTACGCAACTAAGTTATTGGAGTTGTTGAGGTATGTGCCTTATCTTAAGGATGAGAAGATAAAATTTCAAAGGTTCATCAATGAAATGCCATTACCATTCAAGGATCAGATTGAGTATGCTCAGCCACGATTGTTGGAAGAAGTCATTGGAAAGTTGAAGCACTATTATGAGAAATCAAAGCTTAAGATTGGGTCAAAGTAGGGTTGGGAAGGGAATGGAAATACTAAATGAAAGTGGCCACCGAAGAGGGGAATACATGAGGATGAAGGTGAGAAGGAAAATGTTTCTCCTTACAAGAAGTTCAATGCGATTGAGAAGGGACATGGATCTCATCATGGAGACGAGTAGAATAAGGGTAGTGCTAGAGAAACATTACAATGTTGGATTTGTGGCAAGGATCATCACAAGAAGGATTATCCAATGTATCAGAGTGGTAGACATCAAATATATAGTGCTCAAGAGGTGCAAATAGTTGGGGTTGTCAGACATAACATTCCTCAGATTTATGAAGCATTTGATAACACACAGGCATATCACCAAGCATCTATTATTGAGATGGAGTGTAAGTTCTACAATCAAGTTGTTTCCATTTTGATTGACCCTCGATAAAGTTATAGTTATGTTAAACCTGGCCTGTTGGATAAGTGTGGTTTGAGAAAATACATTTATGTAGAGCCTTGGTTGGTGAAGTTGGCTATATTTACTAAGAAAAGAGCTCATTATTGGGTAAGAGTTTATGCATTTGAGCTGAACGGTATGCCTACATCAATGCACCTAAATGTGCTTCAATTGGGATCATATACTATGCTTCTGGGCATGGATTGGTTGTACATACACACGACTAAAGTGGATTGTTATGAGAAGGCTATTGAGTGCTTGGATAATAATGGAGGGAAGAGAATCTTGCATGGTAAGTGTGGAGCGTTTGAAAGGTATGCTTTTTGAATAGTAATCTAGTGGTTTTCTAATAAGTTTCCTAACCTTTTCTGCATTTAAAGTCTAAAGAATAAAAGGATTTTGATAAATTGTGTGAAAATGGACGAACGAAGATCAATCACCATTAATCGATGTTTTCTATGTAGAAGGACGCGGAAACAGAGGATCATCAAGCAGAAACAGGAAGCAAAAGGAAAGCAACTGCTGTCCCCTCACTAGGAAACCGGATGCGGACACGATCAAGTAAAATTAGAGCCGAATGATCCAGGGAAAAGAACGTGGACGCCAAGACGGAGAACGTAAGAAAGGAATGAGAAGAACTGAACGATTAGCGAATCCCTCAGGATCTCTGATCCTGAGGGATCGCTGCTTTAGCTTATCTTTTGTATCTAGATATCTCCGTCATTTCTGTTATATAAAGATACCACGCCATTGAGCGGAGGGAGAAGCTATATTGTAATTACACGGTTTGGAACAACTCTGAGCATTAAGTTTTGCTGAGAATTGATCTTGTGTATCTTTGTTAATGCAATCAATATAAAGAACTTTGTGTTCACTTTGCCTCTGCATCTGAAGTAACTTTAAGCGGTGTACCATTGGTAGCCAAGGGCCCAGCTCTGACGGTCACTCGCTGTTGTATCATACGGTGATTAGTGTGGTTTGATTATTTCCTTTGTTCTAGCAATCTGATATATCTTTTACATGATAGACTATGCTCTTCAGTTAATTTCTGAATCTGAATAAGTTTCTTCATTCATGTCTCTGTATTATCTAAAGTGAATTTCTCTGACTTGCATCC
>APFE031254770.1:0-18844 GCA_000404065.3 Pinus taeda | reverse complement strand
CTGCAAACTCCACAAATTTGAAAACATTCGGAATCAATCATTATAAGGAGAAGAATGACTCATGCCACAATTAGTAAATAGAGGAAGGGTTAAGAAAACTATACAAATGTGATTGAAAAGGAATTTTCCAAATAATTCCATTAGTTAGCGAGAAGAATTACTAACACATTCTATGAATGGTTCGAAGAAGTAATCAAGTATAGTATGTAAAAATGTCGGTACCAAACATTGGAGTAGATTTATTGGTTCGCCTTCCAAAACTATGAACTCTAGGGAAGGGAAAACCCCTGTGTAAGTATAGTTCGAAGAGGGTTGGTGTAATATTGCTAATAAAGAGACAATCAAGCCAAGAAAATAAAATACCAGTTCAACTTCCCACAATTATTTTTGTAAGAAGAATCCTACCAATAACGTCATGGAAACAAACAGTTGCAGAGCAAGCTCCCTTGAATGCATAATTTTCAAATGGCCTAAGTAGCGCCAAAGTGAGAGAGAGATGTAGTTAACATTGTAACTCCTCTTACCCACTGAATCATCTGATTCCAATCCCTAGGTTGTTGATTGCCAGATTAGCTAATTTGTAGTACTGCTCACAATTAATTAAGAATATACCACATTTCGAACCATAAAAATGAAATCTCACTTGTAGAATGGAAACGAAAGAAAAGAATGCAGAATGGAAAAGAAAGAAAACTAAATTACTTTTGTGGAAATGAAACTAATAGCAGAATGTCATAGATAAGGAATGGAAGAAAGAAAGCAGAAATCACATATTACTCAGACACCTCCCCCGCAAGAATGCCAAAAAGTGATGAGCACCAATATTACAACAAGAATGTTGCAACTCTTGGGGCTACCAACTTTACTTTATCAATCTCGGGTTCGTACAAACTTTGAGTTGACAGTGTTGTATACATAAGTAAATGTGATATACATAAGTAAATGTGATGGGTCTACTCTTTGTCATTGCTAAGTTGGTGATAGACCACTAAGGCTTTTCAATCCAGACTTCTATTGGTTCATAAGAAGCTTGATTACCAATGAGGGAAAGAGAAATCTACACTAAGAGAAATCTTGTCTACTGGAGTAACGAAAAATATTGAAATCAAATGCTTGAACACACCATTCTTCTAATGAACTGCTAAGAGAATTTGCTTCAAAAGAATGTTAAGTTAACATGTATACAATCTTATTGTCCTAGGCATGCAAATTGAAACATCAAACATTCTATTGTTGTGTATGTAAATGAACAAAATAAATCTACTTTTCTTTTTATCTTTTATATGTGAAAGTGTGAAAGCTAACTTCTTTTGGTGATGTGGCAGGTGGCTTAGGGATGATGGTGAATGGTTGGAAGGCTTGGGTCTTCCTAGGGGATTTTTCCATAATTCAGCCTCAAAACAGGCCGCTAGAGGTCAACCTACAAGATGTCCTAATTTGTTCTACAGGATGTCCTGAATTCCTAAAGGATCCCCCGTATTCCTACAGGATACAGCCGAATGCAAAAGGATGGATTTTGAAGGTGATGAAAGGCTTAGGGAAGATGGATGGTGGATTAAATTAGCCAAGGGAGTGCCTAAGACTCCTACAAATCTCAAAACTAGAGTTGGGAGATGGATGGATTTTCTCAACAAGCTTGGAGACGTACTCTTGTGAAATGATAAAATTGGTGAGGGTTTTAGTGGAAGAAAGTGATGACCATGGATGGATATAGTTGGAATGAGATTGCTAATCATGAAATCTCTATGTACTTCTAAAACTCTTGCACTGCATCAACCATTGACATTTATCCAAAAATCATGTGAATAACAAGGATTTCAATTAACCAAGGAAAACAAAATTTCATGAGCTAGCTACCTACTTTATGTATGGGAAAAACTTGCAGAATAATATGAAACATTGATGAGATCTAATATAATACTGAATATAGAAGAAATGATAAATAAATTCTATTCTTGCGAAATGATCAAATGTTGGCCTAGGTAATAGAAAACCCTAAATTCCATGAGAAATCAAAATTTTGTCTTTTTGGGGCTGCATAGAAGCTATTTCCTCAAACCATGACCTTTGAAAGGAGAAGTGAGGCAAAATCCACCCACTGACAAATTTTTTATGTCCCTTTATCTCTTCTAAGCTATTGATAAAGTAAAATACAAATGGAAGCAAACTCAATCAAATCCACAACTACTTGCAATGAAATATTACTAAAGACAATTCAACCATTAATCTATGAAATCAATCTAAACATACAAATACAAGAAGAGGAGCCTTTGCTGCTAGGGTTGGGCCCTAACCCAAGAGCTTTAGCCCTCTGATTCAACTGAGAGCTAAAACAAGGAAATGCTCATTCTCAATATCAAAACAAAAAATTACATCACAATGTCTTCCACAAGTCTTGAACTCGAAAATGACTAGTGTTTTTACAACAAAAATTTGAATCCTAATGAGGCTTTAGCCCTCCTTATTTATAAAATAGAATTCTCTAATGACTTCCTTAAATCTAGGGAGGCTTGGCTCCCAAACTCGAGATAAACTAGCTCTTTGATTGTCACTTGCTCGGCTTCCTTTTCATCTCCATGACTTGGCTGCTTGTAACTCTGAGCTAGTGTGATTGATGGAGGAATATTCAAATGAGTGAGGAGTAAATGAGGAGGATATACGTCCTACAATCTCTCCTCCTTATCTCATTCGATTTCCAACCCTTAATTAGCCAAAATTTCCATGATTTTCTCTCAAAAACCTGCAATCAATGCACATTAGTCCAGTAGGCATAATATCTCACTTTGACTCATCTCATAAAGCAAAATACAATCAAAATATGTAATAAGTTATGAGAAGAGTTGTTTCTAATAAGCTACGAGGTGTATTAAGGTCCATATAGTTACCCAATGATGAGGCTCATCAATTCATTTAGTGTGGTTACAAGAGAGTGGCCTCTTTATTATTCTTGCCAAAAATGAAAATACAATAAGAAAAAATTCCTCCAAAATATTGCTAAAAAATTGATCATTTTCTACTA
The DNA here is from genome assembly GCA_000404065.3 of Pinus taeda. Taxonomy (NCBI): domain Eukaryota; kingdom Viridiplantae; phylum Streptophyta; class Pinopsida; order Pinales; family Pinaceae; genus Pinus; species Pinus taeda. The sequence continues at coordinate 15,825 of APFE031254770.1, read as the reverse complement.
AACTGAGCTTTTTTGCTACCAAGGAGTTGTTTCTAAAATGCCACCGAAAACCCTCATTGGCTGCTATAAAATCAAGCTCCAAAAACCACTTACATTCAAAAATACACAGGCCAAATATAAGTCTTAAACACTATTGGCACATCGAAACATTATAACCACACCAATATCACTCAATTTCAAATCTTTTGTGTTTATATTATGTTGGGGGTTCGCCCCAAGGTTGAACTCGTGGAAATTGCACCCCTTTCTTATAAAAAAAAAGTGGCGTATATTTAAATTATTGTTGTAACGATATAATGTATATGTTGTATTGTTTAATCCCATCGGTGTATTATAATAATAATGTTCTATCCAAACGTTACATCAAAAAATATCCCATAATAATAATATTCCATGCATGTGCATATTGTTACATTTCCATCCAATTACATACCAAATTTTATACATATCCATTTGAACCATTTGCAATAATAAACAATGTAACACAACTGTTTGGTTTGCGTGCACATTTTTTGTAATGACTACAAAATGTTATACATATTCATTTGAACCCTTTGCAATAATAAACAATGTAACACATTTTTTTGTTTTGTGTGCATATTTCTTTTAATGACTACTTGCATCGTTGTCCACACATATATGTTAACACCAACCTGATTCATCTATTCTGCCAAGCATTCAATTTTAATATATAAGGAACCATTCTATGCCCATGAATATAAAACCAATAGGTTTCACCAACCACATCATCATCCAATCATGTGGCTATGTAGTGGTGTACATGGCAGAGTTGTCAGCCTTCGTTGGTGAATATTTGTAAGACTTTAGTTTGGAAGAGATGCTAATTTTGGCGGTCTCCACCCACCCCTTTTCATCATATATGACATTCAAAACATATACATATTCTTTATCATCTCGATATCACACCTTCTAGTAATGGCTCGATGGATAATTCATTGTATTGTTGTTCCATAAATTGTGAGTTCAAACCCCATTAATGCCAACTATTGGACCAAATTAAACCTTTTGGTGTTCTGAGGTGCCATGTGGAAGCCCCCCATTAGAGCACCTAATCTGCCAACTAGGTTTCCATGCATTTCCAGTTACACTTTACTCATCAATTGTTGACTCTACTGATGTGTCATCTCCACACTATGTCATGTGTCAGTTCTAGAATATGCCACATCACCCTTTGACTTTAACTTTTTGCCCATTGGTCAAAATCTTCGAATTGCCTATCTTTCACATGTAAACTCCATTCAACACAATTCAAGTTGTATCAGAATTACCTTATTGAGCTCTTCAACGAGGCAATATTTCCATTAGCTTTTCTGAACTTTGAGTTTTATGCCTTTTAATGATCCTCTTCGATCACCTAACAAATCTTAACCTAACCTACCTAGCCTATCCTACTCTAGTATATCTCTCTCTAGCCTAGCCTATGTTATCTTAACCTACTCTATCATGTCTTTTCATACCCTACTCTAGTCTAGCCTAGTCTAGCCTACTCCTGTTTACCATATTCTAGCCTATTATATCTTAGTCTACTCTACCATAACCTACTCTATGCTAGCATACCATAGAATACTCTAGCCTACCATGGCCTAACTTTTCCTATTCTAACTTATTATAGTCGAGTGTTCTTTAGCCTACTCTAACCTACTCTAGGTTATCCTATTCCAGCTTACCCTAGCCTATCCTAGATTAGGCTACCCTATATTACTCTAAAACTATGTTATCCTAGCCTAGACAAACCTAATATAGTTTATCCTAGCCTACCCTACTCTAAACTACTCTAGACTAACTTATCTAATCCAACCTAACTTACCCTACCCTTCCCTACTCTTTCTAACCCTACTATATATCCTAGCCTACTCTAGCCTAACCTAGCTTATTTTAGCCTACTGTAGCCTAGCTTACCTTAGCCTACTCTAGCCCAACCTACCCTAGCTTAGAATAGCCTAGCCTAACCTACTCTATGCTGGCATGCTTTAGCTTACCCTACTCTAGCTAGCTTAGCCTAGCATAACCTACTATATCCTAGCCTACTCTAGCCTAACCTAGCCTAGCTTACTCTAGCCTAGCCAAATACATCCTAGCCCGCCCTACTCTAGCCCAAACGACTCTACCCTAACCTACTTTAGCTTATCATAGCTTAGCCTACACTCTAACCTATCATGACATAACCTACTCTAACCTATCTTATTTTTCACTAGTCTAGCCTAGACTAGCCTAGTTTACTCTACCCTAAGAATGGTCTACTCCATCCTACCCGAGCACAACCTATCATAACCTACTCTACTTTAGGCTAGCCTAGCCAACTCTATCCTAGCCTAGCCTAGCATAACCTAGCCTGACATAGCTTACCATGGCCTTGCCTAGCATAACCTACTCTAGCATAGCCCAATCTAGCCTACCCAAGCCTACGCTAACCTACCTAGCCTACCCTAGTTTAGACTTGCATACTGTAGCCTAGCCTAGCCTAGCTTACTCTAGCCTAGCTTACACTAGCCTAGCTTACTCTATAGCCTAACATACCGTAGCCTACTCTAGCCTAGATTACACTAGCCTAGCTTACTCTATAGCCTAACCTACTGTAGCCTACTCTAGCCTAGCCTACTCTTGCCTAGCCTAATCTAACATAGTCTATCATTTACTATTCTACACTAATCTAGCCTAGCATAGCCTAGCCAGCTCTAGTCTAGCCAATCCTATCCTAGCCTAGCCCACCCTAACCTAGCCCAACCTACTCTACCTTAGTCTATCTTACGAGAGCCTAACCTAGCCTAGCCTACTCTACCCTAGCCTAGCTTACCATACCCTAGCCTAGCCTAGCCTATCGTAATTTGGCATAGCTAGCCTAGCCTAGCCAACTCTATCCTAGGCTAGTCTTGCCTAGCCTAGCCTAGCATAGCCTGGCCTAACATAGCTTAGCCTGGCCTAGCCTAGCATAACCTACTCTAGCATAGCCTAATCTAGCCTACCCAAGCCTACCCTAACCAATATATCCTACCATAATTTAGCCTTGCATACTCTAGCCTATCCTAGCCTAGCCTAGGCTAGCCTAGCTTACTCTAGCCTAACCTAGCCAAGCCTAACCTAGCCTAACCTATTCTAGCCTAGCCTAGGCTATCCTACTCTCGCCTAGCCTACTCTTGCCTAGTCTAATCTAGCATAGGCTTTTGTTGCCTATTCTACCCTAATCTACTCTAGAATAGCCTAGCTTGCTCTAGGCTAGCTAAGCCTAGCCTAGCCTAGACAATTCTAACCTAGCCCAACCTACTCTACCCTAGTCTAGCTTATAAGAGCCTAACCTAATCTAGCCTACTCTAATCTAACCTAGCTTACCATAGCCTAGCCTAGCTTATTGTAATTTGGCGTAGCTAGCCTAGCCTAGCGTAATCTAGCATAGCCTAGCCTAGCCTAGCCTACTCGAACCCAACATACCGCACTTTATCCCAATCTAGCTTAGCTTATTGTAGCATAGCCTACTCTCGCCTAGCTTATACTAGCCTACTTTAGCCTACACTACTCAAGGCTACCCTAGCCTACCCTAACCTAACCTAGCTTAGCCTAGAATATACTAGCCTACTCTAGTCTACCCTAGCCTACGCTAACCTACTTTAGTTAAGCCTAGCCTTCCCTACTCTAGCCTAGCAACCTAGCTTAGCCTAGCCTATTCTAGTCTACCCTACTCTAGGCTACTCTAGCCTACCCTAACCTAGTCTACTTAAACCTAGCCTAGCCTACTCTAGCATACCCTGACATAGACTTCCTTAGCCTACTCTAGCCTAGCCTAGCCTACCCTACCCTACAATAGGTTAGCCTACCCTACCCTACCATAGGTTAGCCAACTCTAGCCTACCCAACTTAGCCTACCCTACACTACCCTAGCTTAGCTTAGCCTAGCCTAGCCTACCCTAGCTTAGCCTACTCTAACCTAGCCTAGCCCAGTTTAGCCTCGCCTCACCTAGCATAGCCTACCTAACATAGTCTAACCTAGCCTAACCAAGCCTACTCTAGCATAGCCTAGCTTATCCTACTCTGGCATAACCTACCCTAATGTAGTCTATCCTAGCCTTGCCAAACCTACTTTAGCATAGCCTAGCTTATCCTACTTTAGCATAACCTACCCTAGCATATTGTAGCCTAGCCTAACATAACCTACTCTACCCTAGCCTAATGAGCTTTAGCCTAGCCTAGACTGGCCTACTTTAGTTTAGCCTAGCCCAACCTTGCTTATACTAGCCTACTCTTGGCTACTCTAGCCTACGCTAACCTAGTCTACATAAGCCTAGCCTTGCCTATTCTAGCTTACCAACCTAGCTTAGCCTAGCCTACTCTATTCTACCATACTCTAGGCTACGCTAGCCTACCCTAACCTGGCGTAGCCTACCCTAACCTACCCTACCCTACCATAGGTTAGCCAACTCTACCCTACCGAGCTTAGCCTACCCTACACTACCCTAGCTTAGCCTATCCTAGCCTACCCTAGCTTTGCCTACCCTAACCTAGCCTAGCCTAGTTTAGCCTCACCTCACCTAGCATAGCCTACCTAACATAGTCTAGCCTAGCCTAACCAAGCCTACTCTAGCATAGCCTAGCTTATCCTACTCTAGCATAACCTACCCTAATGTAGTCTAGCCTAGCCTTGCCAAACCTACTCTAGCATAGCCTAGCTTATCCTACTTTAGCATAACCTACCCTAGCATATTGTAGCCTAGCCTAACGTAACCTACTCTCCCCTAGCCTAACGAACTTTAGCCTAGCCTAGACTGACCTACTTTAGTTTAGCCTAGCCCAGCCTCACTTATACTAGCCTACTCTAGGTTACTCTAGCCTATGCTAACCTAGTCTACTTAAGCCTAGCCTTGCCTATTCTAGCTTACCAACCTAGCTTAGCCTAGCCTACTCTAATCTACAATACTCTAGGCTATGCTAGCCTACCCTAACCTAGCCTAGCCTAGCCTACTCTAACCTACCAACCTAGCCTAGCCTAACCTAGCTTATACTAGCCTACTCAAGTATACCCTACTATAGGCTACCCTACCCTAACCTAGTCTACTTAAACCTAACATAGTCTACTCTAGGCTACCACAACATAACATTCCTTAGACTACTCTAGCCTAGCCTAGCCTAGCCTACCAAACTATAGGTTAGCCAACTCTAGCCTATCCTAGCCTACCCTAGCATAGCCTAATCTATTCTAGCCTAGCCTAGCCTACTCTAACCTACCAACCTAGCCTAGCCTAACCTAGCTTATACTAGCCTACTCAAGTATGCCCTACTATAGGCTACCCTACCCTACCCTACCCTAACCTAGTCTACTTAAAACTAACATAACCTACTCTAGGCTACGAGAACATAATATTCCTTGGCCTACTCTAGCCTAGCTTAGCCTACCCTACCAAACCATAGGTTAGCCAACCCTAGCCTATCCTAGCCTACCCTAGCTTAGCCTAATCTATTCTAGCCTAGCCTAGCCTAGCCTAACCTAGTTTAGCTTGACATCACCTAGCATAGCCTACTTAACATACTCTAGCCTAGCCTAGCCAATCCTACTCTAGCATAGCCTACTCTAGGCTACCATAGACTACCCTACTCTAGGCCAACCTAGACTACCGTAACCTAGCCTAGCCTAGCCTACTCTAACCTACCAACCTAGCCTAACCTAACCTATCTTATACTAGCCTACTCTCGTTTACCCTACTATATGCTACCCTACCCTACCCTAACCTAGTCTACTTAGACCTAACCTGACCTACCCTAGGCTACCCTAACATAACCTTCCTTAGCCTACTCTAGCCTAGCCTACCCAACCATACGTTAGCCAACTCTAGCCTACCTTAGCCTAACCTAGTCTAGCTTGGCCTCACCTACCCTACCCTACCTAACATAGTCCAGCCTAGCCTAACCTACCCTAGCTTAGCCTACTCTAGCCTACCCTAGCCTACCCTAGCTTACCCTAGCTTAGCCTACTCTAGCCTACCCTAGCCTAACCTAGTTTTGCTTGGCCTCACCTAACATAGCCTACCTAACAAGTCTAGCCTAGCCTAGCCAAGCCTACTCTAAGGTAGCCTAGCTTATCCTACTCTAGCATAACCTACCCTATCCTACTCTAGCATAACCTACCCTAACGTGGTCTAGCCTAGCTTAGCTAAATTTACTCTAGCATAGCCTAGCTTATCCTACTCTAGCACAACCTACCCTAGCATATTGAAGCCTAACCTAACGTAACCTACTCTACCCTAACCTAGCAAACTTTAGCCTAGCCTAGCCTACCCTAACTTTACTCTAACCTACTCTAGCCTAACCTACTCTTCTCTAACCTACTATAGGTTCGCCTAGCCTAGCCTAGCCTAGCCTAACCTAACTTTACCCTAACCTACTCTAGCCTAACCTACTCTAGCCTAACCTACTCTTGTCTAACCTACTATAGGTTTGCCTGGCCTAGCCTAATAGCCTACCTAGCCTACTCTAGGCTACTTTAGCTTAGCCTAGCCTAGCCTAACCTAAGTTACTCTACCCTAGCCTAGTCTGGCCTAACCTACTCTTGTCTTGCCTATTCTAGGTTCGCCTAGCCTAGCCTACTAGCCTACCCTAGCCTACCCTATCTTAGCCTACTCTAGCCTAGCCTAGCCTATCCTAGCCTACTCTAGCCTAACCTACTCTAGTCTAGCGTACTTCATCTCACCCTAGGATAGCCTACCTTAGCCTACCCTAGCCTACTCTAACCTAACCTACTCTTTCCTAGCATCCTCTATCCTAGCCTAACCTACTCTAGCCCAGCCTAGCTTACTCTAGTGTACCTTACCCTACCCTACCTTAGACTAATCTATCCTAGCGAGTCTAGCCTAGCCTACTCTAGCTTAGACTACCCTAGCCTACCCTATCATACTCTAGCATACCCTAGCTTAGTCTAGCCTACCCTACTCTACTTTAGCCTAACCTAACATACTCTTGCCTAGCCTAGCCTACTCTTTCCTAGCCTAACCTACTCTTACCTAGCCTAGTGTACTCTAGCCTAGTGTAGCCTAGACTACCTTAGCCTAATCTATCTTAGCCTCCCCTAGCCTAGCCTACTCTAGCTTAGCTTACGCTAGCCTAGCCTACTAGGTTTTCCTAGCCTATCCTACTAGCCTACCTAGCCTACCCTATCCTAGCCTACTCTAGCCTACTTTAGTTGCGTCTAGCCTAGCCTAGCCTAACTTACTCTACCCTAGCCTACTCTAGCCTAACCTACTCTTGTCTAGCCTACTTTAAGTTCGCCTAGCCTACCCTACTAGCCTACTGTAGCCTACCCTATCCTATCCTACCTTAGCCTAGCCTAGCCTACTCTGGCCTAACCTACTCTAGTCTAGCACACTTCAGCTTACTGTGGGCTAACCTACCTTAGCCTACCCTAGCCTACTCTAAACTAACCTACTCTTTCATAGCATACTCTATCTTGTCCTAACCTACTCTAGCCTAGCCTAACCTACTCTAACCTAACCTAGCCTACTCTAGCCTACCTTACCCTCATCTATCCTATCCTAGTCTAGCCTAGCCTACTCTAGCTTAGCCAACTCTAGCTAAGCTTACTCTAACCTATGCTAGCCTACCCTATCGTACTCTAGCCTAGCCTAACCTAGCCTACTCTAACCTACTCTAGCTTTCGCTTAGCTTGGCTTAGCCAAGCTTACTCTAACCCCATCTAGATCTATAAAATTTTTATATATACGTATTGTAGTTAAGACATTTATTAAAACACATATTTAAAATCAATTTTAAACAATTTTTCATTATATATTATATTAATTTTATATTATTAATAAAATATAGTGTAGAATTTAATAAAATATTAATTATCTAGATTTTAAAATGATTGAAAAATAGAATAAAATAAATAATATTAATAAAGAAATGATTCAGAAAAGATTATTTTTAAAGCGATAAATTACACTACTAAATTTAATAATTTTAATAATTGAGAAAGCTTAAATGAAACCAGAAATCATTACATGAATTTAAATCTTTATTTAAAATATGTATAATAAATTTAGGAATCATCACTTACATTTCAATCTTTATTTAAAATACATATACCAAACTTTAATTTAAATTGAAGTATCATCTCACAATTTGATGATGCTATGGTCTGAAATGTTTTCTATATGGTTAATTAATCATTACAATATTCGTTGCTAATCAAACTAACTTCACCCTTGGTTCCAAGAACGGCAGGGTGTGATGGGTTTGATTTGCCGCGAAAACATTGACGAACCCTAACACGGCATTTTTAAATGATATTTCTTATTGAAATTTCAATTTATTATATATTTTTTATTTAAATATTTAAATGCAAGTAATGATTTTTAAATTTATTATGTATTTAGAAAACAAATCGAATTCAAATGATGATTGTGTTCCAACTCACAATAAAACAAAAATATAGGCTAATTACATTGAAATGTTGAACATGTGTATATGCATATTAATTGTCATACAAATTAAAGTTGGGTAACTGATGGACAAGGAATAATCTGAATAATATTAATTGTCATGCAAATTAAAGTTGGGTAACTTGGGCAAGGAATAATCTGAACAAATGGGATAGTTACGGGATGAGTAAAAACAATAGGAATGAATTTCATAAGCACCAAATAGATAAATGAGTTAAGCTCAACAATAACTATTGGATGGATCGATAATCCACAGCTAAACAGAACAATAGAAAATATTCTTAGACAATTAAAAGAAAGTACTAGTATGTGGTTTGACACCCTGGTTTCGTCATGACAGGGCTGAGGGAAGGAATTGCAGAAAGAAAAATAAAGAAAATATGCTATTCTCGCTGTGGTTTGACTAAGTTGAAGAAATTAACCTAAACAAAATTGAAACCAAAGGACTGGGTTCTGTTTTGAGAGAAAAATTTAGTTTGACGTCTCAGTTTCCAGCGTTACAGGGTTGAAAGAAGGAATTAACAAAAATACTCATTACAGGGTTGGTTTGACATTTAGATTTCGCTCAATTAAAAGTAAATACTCATTACAGGGCTGCTTTACCATTTCAATTTCGATCATTACAGCGCTGAAAGAAAGAATTAACAGAAAGAAAAATAAAGAAAATGCCCTATTCTTGTTGTGGTTGACTAGGAAGAAATTAACATAAAGAAATCTGAAATGAAGAGATTGGGGTACCTGTACCTGTAATTGAATCCCTAAACATTGATTAAGCTTTACGAATTCTTCAATTGGAAGATGGCAGAGAAAAATAAAGAAAATACCCTATTCTTGTTGTGGTTTGACCAGGAAGAAATTAACAGAAGGGATTGGGGTACCTGTACCTGTAATTGAATCCCTAAACATTGATTATGCTTCAGGAATTCTTCAATTGGAGGTTGTTTTCTATCGAACCTATTGAATACCCTGCATCACATTTGAGATACATGGACATGCATTAAAATAACGGAAATGAATTGAAACCTCTTGAATACCCTGCATCACATTTGAGATACACGGACATGCATTAAAATAACGGAAATGAATTGAAAGGATATTAAGGAAAATGAAAAACAGAGCACAAATGAATTAATGATAATATGTACCTGAAATTTATGGCAGAGAGCAGAGCCATTATTGAGAGAACAGTGAATGTTCGGTTGCTGGACTGCCCTTCCTTTGAAGTTGGGAATCAAACAGACTCACACTCACTCAACTCAGATTCACAGGCACACAAAGATTCATGCATAGGCGCAGAAATATTAGTGCACAGGCACACAAATATTCATGCATAGGCACACAAACAAATGAGATAGTTACGGGAATCAAACAGACTCACACTCACTCAACTCAGATTCACAGGCACACAAAGATTCATGCATAGGCGCAGAAATATTCGTGCACAGACACACTCATGCATTAAACAGGCACAGACACTCGTGCATCAGAGGGGCATGCATGAGTTACAAGATAGGACTCGGACTGAAATGTTGGAGTAAAATGTAAATGTAACTATAAATAGTGTTCCTTTCAACGGATACATTGGCTTCCATACCAACCGTTTCACATACACACAAATCCCCTCTTTCATTCCAACGGATAGTTTTAAAATTGGCACCGTCTAAAAAAGCAATTATATTTAGAAAACTGGCATGTTTTTATTTTTATTTTTATTAATTTCGATTCAAGATTTTTCTATCAAAGATTCCATATATTTTAATTTTAATTGTGTTTCTTTCAATAATACGCTAGCCCGTAACAACCCTTTCACAGAATGACAAATCCGCTCTCTTTCCCACTGATACGTTGCCCTCCATCTCCTCTTTCGGATTTTCAAGGAAAGTTTTAAAATTAGTTCCCAACATCGTCCCAAAAAGGAAAGTTTTAAAATTGCTTACCACTCCCATCCCATAAAAACAAATATATTTAGAAAGCTGACCTGATTTTTAGTGTATTTTTGTTTCTCGATTTAAGATTTTTTTGTTTTTTCAATTCTTTTATTAACTCACACTCACACTCACTCAACTCACTCAAACAGACTCACACTCACTCAACTCAGATTCACAGATTCACACTCACTCAACTCAGATTCAGAGATTCTTGTCTTGGAGCTCCATGTCATGTCTAGTCTCGTCTGGTATGAGTTTTGTGTGGTCTGGTTTTGTCTGGTATGGTCTGTGTTGTTGTGTTGCGAGGTACTGGGAGGAGGAGAGGGTAAACATGACATCTATTCAATTCAATTTTTAATCAGCAGGAGCGGGAGCAGGAGCAGGAGCGAAAGGGTTCAATCCCAGGCAGATATATGAGGAGATATCCACCCACATCTTTCTCGATCCTGGCAGGCAAATTTATGTACCTGTAAGATCTGTTTTCTTTTCATTGGGTTTATTTTTTTCAATCTTGATATAGATTTTAGGTTAGCTTAGTAAGTGACGGCATACATACATTACAGGGTTTAATATGAATTTTGTCTGTTCAAGAAGTATTATTGAATTGCTCGGCTAAGCTAGCTTAAATATGAATTGGTATTGGTACCTGCATCAGTTTTCGAATCCACAGGTGTGCGGAAGGATTGAATCCAGGCAGAGTAGGTAAATTTCTTTGCATCTTTCTGGTTATACATATATTCAAATATATACATGATCAACAAATATATACATGATCAATGATGAGTGGGATTAGCAGGAACTAATTTGGTCTGGGATTGGCCCTGTAATTTGATTTGGGATGGGCCCTGCATAATTATGAATCATAACCTTCATTATGACATAAATATTTATACGCCCCATAATTGCTAGTACCCATTTTAAATTCTAAAAAAATAAATCAGGCATCAGATGCAACTAATAATTTCATTTCAATTAATGTAAGAACCGAGATTAGCATAGAAGTCGAGTAATTCAGATTCAGTTCACTGTGTCCTGCGTATAATTTACAGCCACACACTCAAACAAACTGAGTTATTCTAGCGACCAACGACAGTTCACCGCCCTCTTTGTGCATTTAAACTTTGAGATTTATTCCAGCGGTAGTTCACTGATCTGTGTGTCCAATATATAATTAGTTACAGTCTTGAAGGAGGTCTTGAACCTCCATTCTGTTGCCGGGATTTGAACCCGAGTCGCCTTGGAAGCTTATGACATATTGAATCCAAAAATATGATTAGTTACACTCTTGAACGTCCGACCTGCTGAATAAGGTTTCGTTGCAGGGAGTTGAACCCGGGTCACCTTGAGAGCTTATGAAATATTAAATCCAAAAATATGATTAGTTACACTCTTGACTCTTGAAGGAGGGCTTCAACCTCCGACCTGATGGATGACGTTTCGTTGCCGGGATTTGAACCTGGGTCGCCCTGCGAGTTTATGAAATCTTACATCCAATATATAATTACTTATAGTCTTGGAGGGCTTGGACCTCCGACCTCCTGGGTAACGTTCCGTTGCCGGGATTTGAACTCGGGTCACATTGACAGTTTATGAAATATTGAATCTAAAATATAATTAATTACATTGTTGAAGTAGGGTCTGAACCTCTGACCCGATGGGATTATGGCCTGTGGCCTTCGGATTTTATGAAATATTAAATCCAAAATATAATTAGTTAGACAGTTGAAGTAGGGCTTGAACCTCTGCCATATTTATTCCAGCGATAGATCACTTATATGTGTATTTATCAGCAAACTTTGAGGGTTTATGAAATATTACATCCAAAATATAATCAGTTGAAACGAGGGCTTGAACTTCCTGGGTAACGTTTCGTTGGCGGGATTTGAACCTCTGACCACATGGGTAACGTTCTGTTCGCTGTGGTTGTGGTTGCATATATGCAGGTCTCTCTGTGGTGGTTCCCAACGTCCCTGAAATGCATTTCGCAGTTTCAATGGAATGGGTCGTTCTTAACACAATGCCTGCTCTGCTCAATTCAAACCAATTCTTGCCTCTTGTCACAGACGGAACTCAGCCTCAGCCTCAACCTGGTACTCAGAGCTAGATCCATCCGTCACAAAACATGACCTCCACCCGCTGTTGCGCTTTAATTCAATTCAATTCTCTGATACCCATGGAAATTGGTTTGCACAGCCCAAAAAAGTAGGTCTATATGGTGCTGATAAACAGGGCCATGGAACTTGGCTAACAAGCAGGCCTGATAATGTATGTATGTATAAAATGTGTAACTTATCTCCAAGAATTTGGGAGGATTAAATAATTGAATGCAAGAGTTATGTTGGGAGCTAAGCGGTTATAGCCTGTATCAACTATGCAGAGGACGCATATATTTCAGAGTAATCTCAACTGAATACTTTTCCTTTTCTCACATGACGTGACTCAGAGAGTTGCATGACCTGTACTTGTACTGTGCTGAAAGTATATTATGCGGGGCATGGTTATCTTGGATTATTTCTCTCCCTTTAAAGGTCGACAGGACAGTATAAAAATAGTGGTAAGATTCGTCCAATCCTTTCATTCCAAAATTTCATTCTGTAGATGTTAGGATTCCAAATTATGCACTGTTTTGTTTTGTTTTTACACCTGTCCAGGTTCTTCTCACAAAGGAATGGGGTTCGGGTGGGAGTGGGCACGAGGGTATTTTAATTTAATTGGATAACCCAATCTAGTGATCAATTTGATGATTTGATTGTTGTAATTCATTTTCAGCGTTGATGATTTGATTGTTGTAATTCATTTTTAGTAGTGTGATGGGCTCTCCACTGGGATGGGATGGACGCACGGAGGAGACCACTCCACTCCACTCCACTGATTGATGGGCTTTAAGATACACCATAAATATTAAATTTATTTATTTTTGGCTGGGTAGATAAACCATAAATATTAAATTTTAACAGTTAGGAGTAAAAAACGTCGTAAAAGAAAAATAATATATATAAAGCATTTGTGCATTTTTTGTTATAGGAATTTATGCAAAGTAGTTTTGTATGCAAAATATTTATGTATAGCATAGATTGTCATTGACTTTTAAAATATATTATTTTTGCAGATAATGACTGGAATATATGTGTATGGCCAAAGCATTCACATCTCCATCATGTTCATGACATAAGACACATTGATCCTCTTCAAAAGAAATTAACATTTATGTATTCATTCTGTAATTACTCTTGAAAATCTCATGATAATAAAAATTATTTTTATGTTTGAAGGGGCTAAAAGCCCCTTCTCAATGCCCTTGAGAATGAACCATGGTCATTCTTAAGGGCTTGTGCATCCTCTCTCCCTTTCCACTTTTTAGTTTTTACTTTTCCTCTTTGGTTATGTTTAAAAGTAATTAGCATCATAGGTTTTAAGTTAATATCTTCTTAATTGTTAGTATGCATGGTTTACACATTTTAAATTTTTAAATATATTAAAATAGTTCTTGTTTGTGTAGTGATGTGTATTCATATTCTTTTCATGTAGCGTTTGATGATCGCTGACATTTTTTACTTTGTTCATGATTGTGTATGACAATGTTTGCTCTTTGAGTTATATTTAGTGTTTGTATTTACAATGAATGTGAATTGCATGTTGATATGTGTTCTAAAATGTGTGTATGTGTGTCCCCCTTAGGAATGACTATCTACAACATGTCTTCTGCCATGATTCAAATTTGATGTGCAATATGTGTATATTTGCAACATTTTGTCTTCAACAACTCCAGCAAGCCCATCGATACTTTATGGCTTCTCCTCCAGCACAATCTCTGAGAGACTCTAGCATTAAGACAATGGCTACCTGTGGACCTGTCAGAACTCCCTCAGGAACGCCTCACCTTAAATGCCTGGAACATGGACTTTTCCTCTCCGGTCCAAATCAACCCCTGTTCCCCATCCAGCTCTGCCTCTCCTCTAATCTGGTCTCCCCCTGCTCCCAATTCGTTCAAATTAAACTTTGATGGCGCGGCTAAGGGAAACGCAGGACCTGCTGGTTACGGAGGAGTCTTCAGAGATGAAATGGGCACAATCAGACACATTTATCATGGCAATATCGGCATCGACACCAACAATGCAGCAGAGCTGGAAGGAATCTGCATAGCAGAGCAAGAAAACTTGTACTCTCTTGAGGTTGAAGGAGACTCTTTCATAATAATAGCAGCGATCATCAGAATCCAGGCAGGCTCCCCAGCTTCTAAAACAGCCACAAGTTGGAGACTACTCAGCAGACTGGAGCAAATGGAGGAAAGGTTGCGGATACCCCGAAGCATCACTTTCAGGCACATAAGGCACACAGCCAACAAAGTGGCAGACAGAATGGCCAACCAAGGGGTCATTCAGCAGATTAACAACTTCTCAAGCCCTCTCAGTGATACAAATGATGAACAACTACAGAAGGAATGCATCGCTCTGGCGCAACAGGACTATTCAATCCAGGCAGAGAGGCGTTGATCGTAATGCTAGCAAGATAAGGTTGGAGATGTCAGGCAAAGGATCACTCACAGGTGCCATTGGTCACCGCCAATGTCCAGCTCCTCTCACTAAGGCTCGAAACTGGCCACGCAAGTCAATGAAGGCGGTCCTCCTATGTTCAAACAGGCCCACTTCTGAGCTGGAGAATGCCCATAGCTGGCAGTGCATTTTTGGTCAGGAAGACAGCCTGATACACTCCCTTCCATCAAATGGTCAGTGTAAGCGTCAGGCGCACTCATGGTTCAGCCGAGACACGCGCAAACTACAGATTGGTTTCCAATCGATCCGAAAACATGCTGATCTAATGCAAATTTGTCATATGAGTATGTCAGAATGCCACGGTATTGGTTAGAAATGTCAAGGTTGCGGCCCTGCTATAAAATACTTTGTTTTTAATATAGAAATAGTCTAATTAAGAAAAAAAATATATTTAAATTTAAATTTAATATTAATTTAATCTTTATATAAAAATATTTACTTTTATAAAAATCTTCAATTTTTATGATCCAAAAACTTTTTAATAATATAACATATTCATTATTTAATACATGTGTTTATATGGCATATATATAAATGATTAAAATAAAATATTTTGTAGTTATATTTTTTTAATGTTTATAAAGATTAATTTATGTACATGTAAGATCTGTTTTCATTGGGTTTGCTTTTTTTTAAACCTTGATACAGATTTTAGATTGGCTTAGTAAGTGATGACATTGTTGGTTTGGGATTGGCCCTTTTCAAGCTGTAATTTGATTTTGGTCATTTGATTTGCTTTTGGATCGACCCTTTTAAAGTTGTTAAATATCATGGGTCGTTCTTAACACAATTGTTAATGCTTGTTGTGCTGAATTCAATCACTGCCCGCTGCTGTGTTGCTGAAAATTGAAGCGCTTCAATTTTCTGAAACCCATGCCTGCTATTGCGCTTCAATTCAGAGAC
>APFE031254759.1:0-10396 GCA_000404065.3 Pinus taeda | reverse complement strand
TTTTACTCAGAGGGATTCACCAAAACATTTTCACAAAACTTACTCTGCCTCCTATGAAATTTTACACCACTGTGTAAATATTTCATTTACATTCACTGCTGTGTGAAAACAAAACTTACAGAGATTTACACATTTACCTTTTCACCTGTGTGAAACAATTCATGGATTTCAACAAAACTATCCACTGGTTTTCTTCATTCATTTCTCTTTCTACTACTGCACTGCTGTGCAATTTTTTTTACTTCTTACATTACAAACAAAATTACTCTGCTGCATAAAACCCCTTAGTCTTCATTCGCTGTTGCGAATCCCTTGCAATACAATATTTTCTCTGGTCTATATTCCGGTGCTGCGGACCCTCTGTTTTTGTTTATTCGCTGTCGCGAACTGAGCTTCACATTCTCCCTTGTGTACAAAATCTCAATTACATGGAGTCAACGCTCATCCATTACATTTTCGAAAATAATAAAATAAAAACTTACATTAAATTTTATGCCCATACTTCCGCATGTACTAACTATTACGGGCCGTAAAAACATTTAAAAACTTTACCAACAAAATGTCATAATATTAAACATAGGGTATGGGTTATAATAATACACCATGCTGTATTTAATTTAGCAGGTCCGTGTACTTTCCTCACGATCAGACGGTGGACAGACTTAGCTTTAATCGAACGGCGGAGGATGCATATCGGAAGACCCTTTCTCACGGTACTTTACACCAAAATTGCACTGTGGTAAATCAACGTTTGTAAATGCTGGAGGTCATCGGACGAGGGAAATCAATATCGGAAGGGGTGAGTTGACTGAGCGTTATCGTCCGAAAAGTGTCAGGTGATGATGTCACGGCAGTCCACATGTCTGCGTTAGAGCACCTTCGTACGGAAACCACTTTTGCCAAAGAGCGGTGCGATGGCTTCCTGGCGGTTTAAGTTTGCTGCTGGGTGGTTTTGACTTGGTACGGTGCGGTTGAATGCTGGCCCGCGCGTAGCAGTGGAATTATAAATTTAACAAGAATGGCGTACTGTAATTACCAGGCAATTCAAGGCACCCGCCTTATAATGATGCTTCCAACTAGGCCTCTTTTCACGGGAGACGTAAATTAATCGAGGCAGATGATCAACCCATTGGTTGAAACTCTATTGAATCCACATATCAAAGTGCAACTATAATTTTAGGAATTTGCTGTGTTAATAATGTACTAGTCTGGATTATTTCATTTTCGACAATCCCTAGTTCCATCTAACAAGTTACAATAATATAATCAAATTAGACGCGAAGAATTAATATTCACATGAAATACCTTTATGAGTCCGGGATGATTGCCAATTTCAATCGTTTGATTACCGGACAGTTGGTCAAACATCTCCTACACTTCTGTGGGTCCCTGACCACATGACTCCATGGCTCTGCTTATATCCAACTTCACTTTTTCATATTCTTGCTGACAAAGGGAAAGGAAAAAAAAAGCAGCCATAAGAAATTAGCAGCATTAAATTAAATTTGGTGGGGAAACCAGCTATAGAAAATATTCTGAAATTTGAAGAACAAAAGAGAATTGCATTGCATTGCAGGAAATCAATTCACATAATTCTTATCCAGTACTGCATGCATTCCAAAATCTGCCATCAAAATTAATGACTTAGTTCTGATCAAGTTATATATAAACAAAACCTAACAAAAACAAATAGCACCCAATTTGAACACTAACACATGCACTATATATATATATATATAATATAGAAGAATTACAAAGTACGCCATTATATATACGTACCTTCAATTCCTTCCACTCTCTAATATTGAACCAGCTTACACTAGACTCGCTTTCATTTAGGACATGAGGTCAAGAATTAAAGTAAACCATGGGAGCATGAGGCTCTATGTTGAACCTCCTGCAAAAGGGAACCCATTTTTCTGCAAATTCATATGCTTTGAGCACGGCGTAAAAGTTTAGGGGAGAACCCCTGTCGTCTGAGACGTAGCAACATATCTTCTCAAAGGGATAATCCACTGATAAGACTGGTAAAATAGTATTCACAAGAATAAGTGGCGGCTCCTTCCATGGATCCACGGTAGTGATAAAAATATCCACAGGAGGCAGCTTTGCATAACCATAACTGCATTAAATCAAGTATATTATATTTATACAGTACGCTCTGATCAGAAAATTCTCTTCAAAGTTCAAACAACAATTCTGTTTTGAGCACATACATAATAAAGAAAGAAATTGATGAATATTGCATTACCTTCGACAAAGCCTTTCAGGATCAGTGTATCGAACTGTGAAAAACTAGGTCATAATCTGATTTTGAACCCAAAGATAAGCAAAGAAAAGTTCGCAGAAAAGCACCACAAACTCTAATGCATTGGCAGCCTTCCAGTCCGTTCCAAACAATCTGTGGTAAAAGAAATAAACTATACAGCTCAAATAAAACAGGGTTTCTAAGTTATTGTATCAATTTACATTTATTGCAGAAGTATCGGTGTAGGATTTCAGCGATGCCTCGGGTGCTCCAGCATCATTCACACGCAATTTCAGCCGGTAAGCATCCTGCACGACCTTATGCAAGAGTTTGAGTTCCCTGTATTCATATCCAGAGGGTAACATTATTAGTGAGAGAAACATTATTAGTGAGACCAGCCTACCTAATTTAGCATGCACCTACTAATCCAACAGACTAAAAGCTATGATGCTCACCCATTAAATGCCTTCTGCTCCAGTCCGCTAATCTTTGTAACATGAGCAAGAGCATCTCTCCATTGCTGAATTCTTTTGCTGTGGTATTGTTGCGTTTCTTCATGCTCACCCATTAAATGCCTTCCGCTCTAGTCCTCTAATCTTTGCAACATGAGCAAGAGCGTCTCTCCACTGCTAAATTCTTCTGCTATCGTAGTGCTGTGTTTCTTCATGTGCACATGGGGTTAAACCCTCACACTATTCATTCCTCAGTGCAGCCTTACCTTCATCAGAAAAACGAAGAAGGGGCTCGAAAATGCCTTACCTTCATCAGAAAAACGAAGAAGGGGCTCGAAAATGCCTTACCTTCATCAGAAAAACGAAGAAGGGGCTCGAAAACGAAGAAGGAGAGATTATCAGTCGCTTCATCAGAAAATAAATCAGTTGCCACGAGTTCAAAGTGTTCTTAATAGAACGATACGGGTGTAGGACATGCACAAAGAAACGTGGCAGGCTAGTAGAAATATTTTACCCTAAGTTTTTTCAAAGAAGTATACAAAACTCTTTAGCTTTTTTTATACAGGGGACACTAAACTCTTTATCCTAAGTTTTCAGAAAAGCCCGGCAATAAGAGGTCGAGAGCAGAAAATTTTATTTCAAACATTGGCTTAAATACCAGAAATTTTACTCGGTCAAATCAAATTAATACCTGGTCAACGATCTATCGATGGCTATTAGTCCAAGGCAGGGACTAATAAGTTTTTGGGTTCAATAAATATATACTATAATTTTAAATTTGTTTATTTTAAATATACATTTATATATTATGATAAAAGAGTGCCCTACACAATTATGAAACACATTATTTAGTATTGAAAAAAAATTGCTTCATTATTTATTGTTCAAAAGAAAAGTGCAGCACAATTCGAGGAGCACAATTAGAGGAGAAATCAATGGGCATGATGATGTCAATCAGAGAGTGATGAGGTGAGAGCATTGCACATGATGTATGAAGGGTGATAATACCACTATTATATTGGAGGTTTAAATTTAATGTTTAAATTGATGTTATTTTAAACAAAATAGTTTTTAAGAGATGTGCTTTTCTTTTCCTTTTGATATGTAATTTATGTTTTTTTTAATTGTTTAAAGTTTTTAAATTTAAAAAATAAAGAAGGAAATCTTTTTTCTTTTGGATTTGGCAACTTTACTATTGATGAGGCAAATTTTGTATCAATAATTGAAATTTTCTTATGTTAAATTTCTAATATTATTTGTATTTTATAATAAAGAAAATTGAAAGTATACTAAACAAGTTAAAAATAATGTAGTTTGGACATTGGCATATCCACTAATTAATTTATATAGAAAATGTAATAAGCAATGGTTCTAATTAAGATCTTGATAAATGAAATTATTATATGAATTAAAAGACAATTAATTTATAAAGAGAATGTAATAAGCAATGGCTTTAATTAAGATCTTGATAAATGAAATTTTTATATGTGTTTAAGCAAATGATGAAAAAAATATTTTAAAAGCATCCCAAACTTCTGGATTTTGGTGATTGGAAACTTTTTTTTTTTTGTTGTTGCAAAAATGCGAAATAATAAAAATTAAAGATAAAATAAAATGTTTAAAATTTTAATAAAGACTATCTTAATTTAAAAAAAAGAATTAGATGTAAAGTAATGAAAAAATGGCTTTTGTCTTTTTCTTTAATTTTAATTTCTTTAATATTTCATCACTATTTATATTAATTTATTTATAACTCTAAAGAAAAAAGCACATATATTTACGCCATAAGGCGTTTCCATTTGAAATGAATTGCCCCAGCTGCTGCCCTGTCTTATTGTTAACCGTAGATTTGTGGTGTTAGACGATTGAATGAATTGTGATCGTTGATCCAACAAAAATCCAAAACTGAATGAGGAAGCGGACAGACGCGCAGAGTGATATTCCTTCAGTGAAAAAGACGACGACGGGGCACTCACAGAGTCATGCATACCCTAGGGATACCCTGTGCCGTGAACAGCTTTTCTGTGGTTGCATTGTTGCATGGTGGAGGTTGGGGTTAGAGGATGCGAAATATCCATGGGGAAATCCTCTCCATCTGAGCCCTGTGATGGGCCTGAGCCACTGTTCGGAACTGGTCATGCTGCTCCCCAACCTGAACCAGCAGTGTGGTGCAGGTGGCGGTTTCAACGTTGCCGTCTTCCCCTTCATGGAATGCAGCAGCCATTGTCAATTTCAATTGCCGTTGAAAGGGCATAATCTACCTTCATTCATTTTCCTACTGTACAAAGCTCAAAGATCATAAATACTATATTGCGGTGATTTGAGTGCTCTGGTTCTGTTGTTCTGTTTAGTTTTCTTTCAGATTGAAGGAAAAAATATGCGCATCATGGATACCTACTTCATATCCCATGGATCACCCACGTTGGCCATCGAGGACCTTCCTGCAAGGCATTTCTTATTGGATTGGGGCAAAATACTAGCAGATAAGCCCACGTTGGCCATCAAGGACCTTCCTGCAAAGCATTTCTTACTGGATTGGGGCAAAATACTAGCAGATAAGCCCAAGGCCATATTGGTCATCTCTGGTCACTGGGATACCTCAATGCCTTGAACTGCCATAAATCCTGTGGGTGATGTGGTCAATGTAACACGAATTTCTCTTTCATTCCATTTTTGACAGCCTTTCTTTTCCATCACTATCCATCTCCCCATTTAGCTGGCACGTTTGTAGTCAATTATTTACTGTGGAGGACTTGTACGTGCCATCCTCCTTCATTACAGGTAAGTGATGTAGAGTCATAACTTTGTTTTTGGGGAATTGTTGGTATGGACAATCTGTTCTATTTTCGGGACTTTTTACTAGTGGAATAGTTTAATACTGTCATTGTATCCATTGTCCCAGCTTCCGCTATAAGCATGCATGTTATAATTCCAGGTTGTGTTATCTTGTGTGATTACCTATATAAACAACAATATAGTCCATAACCTTTCTGGCCAGCTATTCTTTTTTCAATCTTGTTTGATTCTTCTCAAATCATAAATCTGTTAACATTTTTCATACGCAATTAAAATTTGCCACGGTTATATTGAGAGGGTTTTTCTGGTTGCAGAGAGGAGTTGAGAGGTACCCGAGGAAACCCCTCTTGTTCATGCTCCTATTCTTATTCCAATATGTGAGTATTTTTTTCATACTTTTCCGATCGTAAGTTTGTTAAAATTTTTAACATGCAATTAGATTTTGCCACGGTTATATTGAGAGGGGTTTTTTGGTTGATTCGAGGGGTTTTCTAGTTGATTCGCGTCGCAAAAAGGAGTTGAGAGGTTGCCGAGAAAAACCCTCTGGTTCATGTTCCAATTCTTACTCCAATATTTGGTAGCTTTCGTTTGATTCTTTTTAAATCATAAGTCTGTTAAGACTTTTAAGATGCAATTAGAATTTGCCACGGTTATATTGAGAGGGTTTTTGTGGTTGATTTGCATTGCAGAGAGGAGTTGAGGAGGTAGCAGAGGAAACCATCTTATTGAGATTTTCATGCTCCAATTCTTACTGAGATTTTCCACGGTAATATGAAGAGGGTTTTCGCGGTTGATTCTCGATGCAGAGAGGAGTTGAAGAGGTAGGTGAGGAAACGCTTTTTGAACATCTGGTGGCTCGATTTTATTATGTTCCAATTCCTCAATTCACTGAGATTCACTTAGTTTCGAGGTTTCTTTTGTGTATTGACGGCCCTTGTGAAAATGAAAATAAAAGCAGGTTTAACCAGTTTATTGTGGCTGCAATTATTGTGTGATTATTTATTGATGTGCAGGTGTCATAGGCATTCACTGCATTATTAGTCAAGTCAACGCACAACAGATAAACTATTTTTAATGCTAAATCATGAAATTGGAACAGTATTAGGGTTAAATTAGAGTGTCGTTAACGACATAATCTACCTTCATTCATTTTCCTACTGTACAAAGCTCAAAGATGATAAATACTATATTGCGGTGATTTGAGTGCTCTGGTTCTGTTGTTCTGTTTAGTTTTCTTTCAGATTGAAGGAAACTATATGCGCATCATGGATACCTGCTTCATATCCCATGGATCACCCACGTTGGCCATCGAGGACCTTCCTGCAAGGCATTTCTTACTGCATTGGGGCAAAATACTAGCAGATAAGCCCACGTTGGCCATTGAGGACCTTCCTGCAAGGCATTTCTTACTGGATTGGGGCAAAATACTAGCAGATAAGCCCAAGGCCATATTGGGCATCTCTGGTCACTGGGATACCTCAGTGCCTTGTGTCAATGTTTTCAGCAGAAACAACACAATTTATGATTTCTATGGCTTCCCTCGAGAGATGTATCAGGTAAGTTTATTTGCTCTTTCAATTATGAATCAAACGATACCTTCAAGAGTTTTGTTGAATGGTTTGATTGCTTGTGTGACTTGGGTGTTTTTAAAACATCAACGTTGCATAAGAATGGAAATTAATTAAAAACCCTTTTAGGTTCAGGTTTGCTATACCTCATGGGCATTAATGGTTTTAAACGAAATAGTTTGATAGCTACAGGGTCTCTTTTATATATATGGAACATTTACACTAGGAAATCCTCGAGTCATTTCTTCACATTCCTTGAATGGTACTCGGATAAATATATTTTGTAGATAACATGTATGCTCAACTCCCAGAGACGCAGTTTGATTCGACCTCAGGTCCTCCTTATCCACTATTGTTATTGCATATCGAGTCAGATGCTTCAGCTAATCCTAGGGCATACTCATATATATAGATGGACCACTAGGGTACTTTGAGTGGTTATATTCATATATATAGATGGCCCAGTAGGTTACTTTGAGGGGTCATATGTAATGTTCTACCGAAAAGGGATGAGGGATACTCGTGTGAAATTTACGAGAGAGAGCTGAATAACTTCTTATAAATTGCAGGACATAATAATTGACGAACTTTTTGTCTTTTCCTCTTTGCCAATTTTCTAGGTTAGTTTTTTTTGTGTTCAGCGGTTGCTAATTTGCTCTTTTTGTTGCTTAGGAGAGATGATTTATGCGATATCATATATCTAGATGACATACTCTTATAAAGTGGACATTGTAATGGCAGTTGATATTCATGGTTATTACATAGAATGTTGGAGTAGCTTTTGTGCTCAATTTCATATTTCAGCCACCTAAACCCTTGATCCATCTGATGTAGATTGGTCTTCCCATTTACCCTTTGATCGACCTGACCTAGATAGGTTGTCCTATATTCTTTGTTTAAATGCATCAAAAACACCGGCATTTCATTTGGGCCAAAAAATTACACCCAGCCATGCTCACCAAATAAGACATGTCCAAGGCCTATGTTAAAATAAAGATAGGACTTTATTCTGGAAATCCTTCCATGGTTGGGGAGTTTGTCCAAAATGGTTGATTATTTAAAGGCTGCAATTCTTCTCTAATTTTATTAAATTAAAGACTCCCGAACCAGGTTCTGCAAAGCCTTCCCAGCGGTGATATAAACAGCTGAAGCCTTTGAGAACTAGCTGACAGAAGCTCTGATTAATGGCAGGTAAATTTACCTTAAAGAAATCATCTCTTGACTAGAATGGTTCAATCATCTCTTGAGTACAACGGAGCTTACAATGATTCAAGGGTGCACGGTATACAGATGTTGATTTTCTTGCAAAGACAATGACACTGTTACAAACTTGATTTTTGGATTCATGTATGTTTGAGACATGACAAACATATATCAATGCCATTTGTAGGCAGTGGTAAATATGAGAAGATCGATGCTTATATTAACACGAAATATTTCTATTTTTGAAGTCATTTTCGGGACAGAACTATAATAGCATAAGCATCTGCCAAGATCATCCAAGTTTATTGAACGGGCTAACATTTGACTCAATAGTTACCCTCCGGGAATGTTTTTATTGGACAGTGGGTGCTGACTTTAGTCCCACATTTCCATTATAATTTAGTTTTATGATTTGAGAGGGGTTTTGCTCAGCAAGCATATTGATAGTGAACTTGTGCGTTTTGGGTGTCAATATTTTAAGAATTGGACTCTGACTTGAAATCAGTCGAGCATAACCTCGGATTGAGAATGACTTCACCAATCTAATTTCAATGACTTTGTTTATTAAAAATACATAATATTTAAAATTTAATGAAAAAATATATTTTAAAAATTGCAAATTATTAGAAACAAAATATGTAAAGTCTGTTTATGTATATACAATGTAATGGTGAATATGAATGAATTAATGAGATTTTAACGTCTACTAGATTAGATATAGTCTATATGACAACTAGCTTCTTTGCTTTTTTCCTTTTCCAATTCAATCCTCTTATTATTCAAATTAATAATGAGATGACCCAACTTTCTAACAGTCCCCTCACTGAAAAGACAATGTTAAGGAACCGATGTTAACATACTGCTGTAACTGTCTCTGATGTCTTTGAAAGCATCACATTCCATAATGAAATGTTTTTCAGATTCCATTGCCAAGTGTAAAAAGTACACACCTGCTCTTCCCAAGCTTCTTTAGGTCTTTTCCAGTCACTTGTTTCACACTGTAATTGATGCTTAGTCTTCAATTCCTTAGCTTGACAGTTTTGTTTTCATCTTCCCATAATAAACTTGATGTTCCCTGGAACGATTTTCCACTATAAGATCAAACCTGAGCTGTTGGTCAGCCTAGGCACAAGATTTCATTCTTGACAACTTGAATACATCCCTGACACTGTAGAAGTGAAACATAAGTTAAGGCAAGGCGGAGACAAAAATAGATGTCATTCAAGTGAGAAGAGTGCTGTAAATGGGAAGGTCTTGTGAATCTGTAACAAAATCATTGACAGAAACAAACCAACATTATTTATTGGTAAACGTGGCCTTTGCAATTTTGCAGAAAATTGTTACAATGTTCAAACGCGCTTGAATGTTGTTCCAACCACTCTACTGATTGGAACTAGTGCACCATCCACCAGAGTCAGAAGATGTTTGCCCAACATTGAATTAGGATATCCTTACATGCCTTGACAAACTAGGTCGAGTAGGCTGGCCTGTAGTCGACAGAGTAGGCCCAGTTTGGTACCAAACCAGCCCTCCAAACCAAGCTTCTGGCTGACTCAATACGCTCAGGGATCATCCCGGCCGAGTTGGCCAGGTCTGAGTCAATTCTATCCGAACTTTAAAATATCCCTGGGTGTACACAGAGTAACGGTTAGACCACAGTTTCTCGGTTCATAGCTTCATATGCTTGTTCTCAACAGATCAATCTTAGTTTGCTTGTAATTTGTTGTGCCATGATCAAATATACATCATAACAACCAATGTGCAGTTTGAGATTCAGCCAACCATCAGAACGACCATAATCAATGAATTTGACTGGAATTCTGGACAGTTTGATATTCAGCCAACGTAGGGCTATTTTGCACTGTCAATGAAAATATAATGAAAGTTTGGTTTTCTTTTATTGATTATATTAAGGATAGCTTTCACTAAGTTATAATAAGCTCAGTGCTTTTGTAAGTACTTCTAGGTAGTAAATATTGGATAGTTATTGTATGTTTCACTAACTAAAGGTTGTTCAATTTATCTTGTGGTATTTTCAAGAGATTATTGAATGCAGGTTGTATGTTCCTTGATTCGCTTATGGGATCTTGTGCATCCTTAATTCACTTGTGTCGTGCTGTGCAGGCATG
>APFE031254753.1:32791-64612 GCA_000404065.3 Pinus taeda | reverse complement strand
CCTACCTACCCCTAGTTGACCTTGGGAATCCATCTCCATGGATTACATGTCAGGCCTTCCTTCCACTAAGCATGGAAATGACTGTGTTTTTGTGGTCATCGATAGGTTCTTGAAGATGGCCATTATGGCGGTCTGCAAAAAGAATATCATAGCAGAAGCCACTGCTAAACTCTTCTTTGAATGAGTGTGGGTGCACTTTGGGATCCCACAGTCTATCATCTTAGATCGAGATAGTCAGTTCCTTAGTACATTTTGGTCCAGTCTTTGGTCAATGCTAGACACCAAACTCACTAAGTCCATAGCCTTCCATCCTCAAATTGATGGCCAGATAGAGGTTGTCAATAAGATGATTGTACACATTCTGTCCATGTACAACTCAAATCATCCATGCACATGGGACGAGAGCCCCTCCTATGTTCAGCACAACTACAACCAAGCTCTTCACAACTTAACTAGCCACAACCCTTTTCAAGTGGGCTTGGGATTCCATCCATTGTGCCCCATTGATGTGGCCATGCCACTTGCAACTATTCACACAGATTCGGCTTATGTCCAGTCTAAAACAGACAAGGAAGCCAGATTCATTGAGCACATCCAACATATTCACCAGTAGGTCCATGACATTCTGGAGAAATCAAATGCCAAGTACAAGCAGCAACATGATCAACATCAGGTGCCACACAAGTTTTAGGTGGGCGACAAAGTCTGGTTACATTTGCGAAAGGGACGCCTTCCTGGAGCCTATCGGAAACTGAGACCAATCTGTTATGGTCCTTACACCATTACTAAGGCTGTGGGAGACAATGCATTTGAGCTTAGCATTCCCCCATTCCTTGGCCTGCACCCAGTGTTCAATGTGCACCACCTTCGGCCATACTTTCCACCATTGCTAGACACATCCGACATTGTAGAACTACTCACACTCATAGAATTAAATCCAGATTGCATGGAGCAAGATGAAACTAATCAGATCATGGACACAAATATCAAGAACACTCACCAATGGAATATCCAACTGTATTGAGTTGTCAAAGCAAGCCAACTCCTTCACTAGGGCAAGTGGCTCACCAGGGACCAAGTTCAGAAAAAGTTTCCTCATCTCATGGAGGAACTCAACACAATGGGGACGATTGCTTCCTAAGGGGGGAGGATTGATCTAGGTGGATATTGGTGGCCACTTTCCAAGCCCATCTGGACCCCCACCATTATTTCTCTCAGCATTTTCAGTTTCCTTAATTGTAGCACAACTTACTATTTTAGCAGTTTTTCGGGTCTTAAACTTCTGAAGCCATTTTGAAGCCCTAAACGACGTTTTTTGGGAAATATGGGGGCAACATGTGTCTGTGGACCGATGTTTCCCTTCCAAAAGTGGTAGTGCTTGGATAGATCTTTCTAATGACTTGTTGTACGCATCAAATAGAGATCGTATGCCAAGGTTACAACCCCAGGAAGTTGATGTACCAATTTACCAAAACGGGGCCCATAGTTTGGCTTTTCATCTTCTAGGGTTAGTTTTTGGAATGTTAAGGGTTTTCCATTGTTTCTCAACAATAAATAGGCCTTCGAGCCTCATTGTAACACAATTCAGAGGCATGTAGCCACCACATCTCTTCCCAGAGATAAGCTACCATCGCCCTAGCTGGTTTATTTCCATTACTGTTTGTAAGCATATTTTAGTATTTTACATTGGTGAAATGAAGTATTATTTCCACTGCATATAGGTGTTTATGGTTATCTCTGTAATTTGTTGTGTTCCTGTTTAAGTCTGGATCATTGAGAAACTTCAAATCATGTTCTATTCCCAAGTTGATTAACTCATGCATCATGGTAGAACTATGGGTTTTATTGTTCCTTGGCCTCTGAAAGCATTCTTTGAAGTCATAAAGATTTTCCAATGATGTCACTCCTTTAGGGATGAGGTGACCTTTCTTGCAACTAACTTCTACTTGCAGAGATCGCTCGTGCTCATCTTCGTCTATCTCTACATCCTTGAGGTGTCAACATTGGCCATGAAAAGTAGTATCTATTGATAATCATCAAACGTGCGTAAGTTAGTGATCTTATCTGGGATAGATCGTCTATACCAAAATTTCAATAGTAAATATATTCATAAGCGGTGACATCCTAGAGGTTGTGTTTGCTAGAGCATTGGCAGATGCATTACGCATCGGTGGTACAAGAGTGATGTTAAATTCTTGGAAGTTAGATATTAGTTGCCATACCTCTTGTTGGTAGCTTTTGAGATGCAATGATAAACAATGAATGGTGTTACCTACCTTCCGTACTACTATCTTTGAATCACATACCACTTTGACTATGACCACATTGAGGTTAATGGATTTTTGTAAGCCCAACATGAATGCTTCGTACTCAACAATGTTTTTTGTGCACTCAAACTCCAAGCGACTCGAAATCAAATGTTTCCTGTAGTTTGGGTCAATTAAAACACACTTGGCTTCTTAGTTGTCCTATGTCTTTGATCCATCGAAATACATGGTCCACAACTCGTTTGTACATGGACCATTCAACACACTTACACTAATTCTACTGTTGGTGCCACTACAATTGTTGATATCGTTACAATGTACTATACATGTTTCATTTCCATCAACTAGGCAAGGAAGGAGACGTAAATGCATGTTTGGTGGGATTGGAGCTGGCCATGCAGGATAACACCCAAACATTGCTTCCAGGTGGCAGTTGCCAAACATGAGTTCTGTGAAGGCCAATGATTCGTTTTCGCCATTAATGGGAGTGACATTATGCCTCATATACCTCTCAAATAACACCCAGATTTGATTACTTTTACCCTTGTATGGAATCCACATGTGCGACCAGTCAATAGCAAGATATTTGTTCAGCTTGCTGGACCAGTCTCTATTGAGTAGTAAGCTATATGCTTTCGATATGTCCACAACAACAACGTTGATGCATTGGTTGACTCGAGCATCGTGATATAGTTGGATGATCACGTCTTAAAGTTCACCAATGCCTGGTACATATGTTCAATCAAGTGTTATTATTTGCATGAATGTCTTTCTCCATTGTGCATTGATCTTCTTGGAAATGGAGAACGGCATGACGTTGGCTGCCGTGCCGAAATCAACCAAGCAGTTGTGAACATTACAATTGAAGATTTTGAATGAGAGCAGGAATGGATGGAAACCTGAGTTTTCTTCTTCCATATGGAGTGTGTTTAGCATAGTTAAAATTGATCTGGTAGGTGTGCTTGCTCCCTTTCTTATAGAGGCTGCACTGTCTATCCTAATGCGCACAACAAGATGTCCCACTAACTCTAGATCTTAGCTAAATTGAACAAATTGATGATCACATGAGTTTTCTTGATGTCATCCAAAATTTTATACTCCAGAGGGGGTATACTCACCGAGGTGTCTGAGGTAAGACTCGTGATCGCGTTGTCCAATGGAGTGTTCTAGGTTTGTTGCTTATGGACATACTCTTGTCCGTCGCTATCTTCTCGGGCTTGCTTTGTGTTTTATTCTTTGGGATGACTCATGGATCAACCTTCCCCATCAATAGTCTCATCTTTTCTTTCACTTCCCAACTATAGGGGGAGCCCCTTTACTCCTGAGATTGTATTGGACATTTTTCTTTTAGGGTTGTTTCTCAATGTTCGTCTTCAGTGCTACTTGTGAGCACTGATACATGTTTACCACGTGCCCAGAACTTGATGCCTCATCAGGTGCAACATCTTTGTCATTATCAATATCTCCCAGTTGTTCCTGCATACTGTTGTAAAAGTCAAATGTGCGACTACATATAGATCCTGTGACTCATTTCTAGTCTAAACAAGAATTCTCTGGGAGACCATCTTCATGAAATGAATGGAATTCAGGATTTGCGCATGGATCAAGATGGAACACAGAGCTCTGCACATTTTTTTAAGGAGATGGTTGCTTCCTGATGACATGCTTCCTTTTCTCTATTTGGGTGGATGGTTTCTTATAGACGTGTTTGTTTTCTGTTGACTCATTTCTAGTCTAAACAAGAATTCTCTGGGAGACCATCTTCATGAAATGAATGGAATTCAGGATTTGCGCATGGATCAAGATGGAACACAGAGCTCTGCACATTTTTTTAAGGAGATGGTTGCTTCCTGATGACATGCTTCCTTTTCTCTATTTGGGTGGATGGTTTCTTATAGACGTGTTTGTTTTCTGTTGTTTAAGATCAAACACTTTTGTTGTCAAGTTCTTAACGAGGAGAGTGAGGGTTTCAATATTTCTTGTTTCCTTGTCTCTGACTTTGCTCGCCACTGCGTGGGACTTCCTACTCGCATCTCTGGAGTTGTTTTTTGGTTCATCATCCTTGATGACTCTAATTACACACAGGTCTTTCTCAACAATGGTAGCCTCTTTGCTGTTTTGAAGTAATGCTGGTTTCTCAAATTGCTTAACAAACTGTGCAATGATGGTCGGTACTACGAACCTATAGTAATAAACAGTGATGGAGTCATGAGGTTTGGTGTTTGGTGAAAAATTGTTCAGTATGTGCATAAACCTCTGATTGAAGTCTTTTACCTTTTCTTTCCCCTCCATTTTTAGGCTTCCCAATTCTTTGAGTAATATGGTTGGGGTCTTGCCATCAGCAAATTTTTCAAGAAACATACATTTGAATGCTCTGCAGTTCTGTATGGAGTTGGCCGAAAGATTGTGATACCATGTAGTTGTGTAACAATCTAAGGTACATGGAAATAATCTAGATGCTATGTCATCGTACCGTATGTCAAGTGTCTACAACTACAGGTAGAAGTTGTTGAAATGGTCTTCTGCCTTCATTGTGCTGTCAGGGTTGAACTTGATGCTCATTATCTCTACCTGCTTTGGAATCTTGTGCAAAGCACCCAGGAGAGCCAATGGTCCCTAAATCATCCATTCTAGATTTTGGTCAACCATCTCTTCTTCTTCTTTGTCCTCCTCCTCTTCTACAGAATCTGACGTTTCCAAATCTGAGTCTGTTGGTTCATCTCTACCTCCACCTCCTGCGTTGCCTTCCCCTCCAACTCCTATACTGGAGTCTGATCCCAAGATCACGAGTGCGTCTCTTTCTCCCTGATGGAAGATCATATGCTCCTATCCATCTTCAACAGTTTCTGCCAGACCTTTAAGTGTGGCAACAACTGCTTCTTCCACTGATCATACAACAACCCTTGTGGGAGTGGTTTTTGGATTCCTTAATGCATATGGAAGATGTTGTATTCCTGTGATCAATCTGACTACTTTGGCGAACTAGCAGGTGATGGGACAGATGGAGCGAAGGTTATGATATGTAATTTCATGTTCAGTCCTAGTAGGTGAGAAATAACCAACTACAAAGTGGCACGTAGGTGAGGGGGAGTGTGAGTTGCTACCTTGACAAGATGGTTGATGAGTGAGTGTGAAAGGACATTTAGCCATAAAGAATTGGCGACCCTCCAACATTCAGGGGATCACCCCGATATGAAGTCCCAAATAGACCTCACACCATTTGGTGTGGGAGTCCCATCTGGTATGATGGACCGATTGCCATTATCTAAAATTTTTTCCTTAGCTCTTGTTTCTGATCACATTAGAGTGGTCTAATTTACCTTCAAGTAGTGATGTTCATGTTCCTGATGATTGATAGTGTTACATGTGTCAAATTTCTTTCACTAGAGAGAGGAAGGGTGGGAGTGAGTCCCAAGTTAGATGGGAGGAAACCCAACTCTATTAGGAACACACAACACAACATCACATGCACAACTTCCAGAGGAGGAATCCACATGGATGTACCAGTCACAACACACTAGGGAAGATAGCACATACAACACTCAGCTCGCAATCCATGCGAGTGCGATGGTCATTATAACAAGTTTACGCAAAAGGTTTTGTCTAATGTCCGGGAGGTAACCAACATAGGCATGAGAATTTTAGAAACGTATACAACACATTTTCATTAATATACATGTATTAGAACTATTGAACGAATACAAGTGTTCAACATAGGTTAGAGAAACATGCATTACAAGTGTTCAAGACGAATGTTACAAAGAGTTACAACACGTGTGAAAATGTGTTGGCCTGTTAGCAGGATTATAAATTAAGTGAAAGTTCCAAGATACATCGATACAGCATACATCACTAACCCCATGGGTGAGGCATTGGAGCCACCACTTACTCCTCAAGGAAAATATTATAGACTCTCAAGGCTATCTAGGAGGAGCCAAGGTGGAAAATTCCCTTGCATGTACAAATGGGGGGTATTTATAGCCAAGGGTGAAACTGACCATTGGGGCTATTCAACTTCCCTCATGACTATTTGGCTTCCATGACCTTTCAACTTTACATGACTCTTCATATGACAATTGGGCCTCTTGGACTTCCACGATACATTACAAGTATTGACAATATGGCCCACAATAGAGATGTGGATGACATGAATCATGAAAGGACTTGATGCAACAGTGCTAGTACATTCATGCTGCTGTTGGTGTGCATGTCAAGCTGCAATGTTGCTAGGTCATGGATGTCCTCATGGTGTGTCACAACTTCACCTCCACATGATAAGGTGAACATAGTCTTCAATGGTCATTGGGTTCACTTGATGTTGCATTCGCACATTGATCCTGGCTTGTATGTTGGCATGCTTGATAGGTTCGTCCATTTGTGAAAGGTGTATGTTCATCCATCCGTGAGTTCGTGAACACATCTTTGCATGTTCGTCCATTCGCGAACATATTTTTGCATGATCATCTGTTCGCGAGCACATCTCTTTGCATGCATTTTTTTTTCATCCATTCATGAACATGTCCTCTTGCATGTACTCCCCTTGTTCATCCCATCCGTCGTGCACCATGTTTGTTTGTGCACATGTATCTACGGTCACTCATGATGAGATGACATCAAATCCATAAACCTCCTATTCTATCGTGATGCATGATCATTTCAAATGCAAGCGACCGAGAAAGAATTCAAGGTTACGAAACTCCATGAGGAAAGCTTCAAGATAGGATGAAGTCTCTGGGCACTGCTAGTGAAAACTACATAAAAGTCACTAGGAGATGGTGACAGGAACTCTGGATCGACAGTGACTGCTTGAGGGGTCTGGTTCTGATGGAGGACAAATCTGCATAATTTTTGGGAGGAGCAATCTGGGCTGCAGGAAGGCTGGGCAGACAAAATATGCATAATTTCTGGAAGGAGCAGGCAACAAAAACTGTGCAATTCCAGGGGGGACCTGGTAGCAAGCTACTGGAAGCTTCGCAGCAAAAAATGCACAAATCCTGGAGGGAACTTACAGAAGGCTTCTGGGAGCTTGGCATAAAAAACTGCACAATTGCTCGAGGGAACTCGTAGTAGCTTCTCAAAGCTACTTGCTAGAAAAATTGCATTGATGATGGAGGTTGGCTTGTTGATCCCCTCTATGCAATTTCTAAGCTAAGTGGATTGTTGGGTAGCAAAGGCCTTGCTCATGAAATCTGCGTAGTTTCCCGTGTGAGTATCTAGTTAGTTGACTGATGGGTTTGCTGGGAAACCTACACAATTTTCTAAGGGAGACAAGGATGGGAGTTAGGTGTCTATCCATTCTGTCTTCACAATTTTCGCAGTCAGCCGAGTGGGCATGGTCTGCAACCTCTACACAATTTTTGAGGGGAGTTAGTCCATGGGTGGCTGCTAAGTCAAACTCTCTTATTGACCAAAAAGAGTTTTTATTGGTCAGCTTGTGAGCAATGCAAATTGAAATGGCTTGCTTGTTTCTCTTGCACTGTTTTGGGTGAAAGTTGATCGAGTTGATTGAGGGGTGAAGGTCCGGCTATCACAGGGTGATCCAGTCATTTGAACTTCAAAAAAATGACTAAGTGTGTGAGTGAGTGGAGATATGCATATACGAACTTGCAAGCACACAGTTACATGACTTGATGACAAGATGAATCAAATCATCAAAACACACATGCTCAACATGATGCTTGTGACTAATCGTTGCATGACCATGATGACACTTGTGTGACAGTGTATACGACTCTTTGTGTGTGAGCGCGACAAAAGTTTTCATAGCGAACACAACATGTACACATGAAGCAGAGACCTTGTGTATGACCAGAACATAGTCACAAGTGTGACATTGTTACCAATATGCAAGAGTTTTCTTTTGAATGATCAAGCAAGGTGGGAGCAAAGACTCACATGAGCTCTTGGGGTGAACCCGAGTGTTTGCAAACATCAAGTAAAACTCTCAAAGGAGGCTTCCAAATTGGATGCGGGAAAATTTTTGGAGGTTGTTGTAGCCTCTACAACAGGGCTCAAACTAACCTCCTTTTAGTTGCTTCAACTACTATCACCCTCTCCATACCCTCAAGCCAATGTTTCCACCCTAAAAAAACCACTCGGATTCCCTCCTGTAGCATTACAGGGAAACCTATAGAAATCACTTGTAGCAAACCTGTAGCTTCCTTTTTCTTCATCAGCTTTGGCCTACACTACAAGTTTTACTTACCATAGATGCATAATGATTCCTAAATGTGATAATATGATCAGGAAACACTCCTAGGCCACTCTAAAACTTCTTTGTCTTCACTACAAAATAGAGTAGGGTTAGTTTTTTTATCATGCAAGTAGACTATTGATTTATGAGAAAGTATGAACTAGGTATATGATACCTACAATTATGAGTGGTAGTTTGATGAATTATGAAAGATAAATTAGTTTCCTTTCTGCAAGTAGATGAGGTAATTTGATGAATTATGCAAGATAACATAGCTTCATTTATGCAAGTAGGTTATACTTTTCCTTTTCATGAATTGAATAGTTAGGGTTTTACAAGTTAAGTCAATAGTATTTATATTTTCCTAAATCGAAGCAGCTTCCAATTTGACCCTTTATCAAGCTTTCATTCTAATTCAATAGAAGGAAGGGTCTTTGAGCCCTTTTTGATCTAATCTCATAACTGAGGGTGGCATGAGTAAAATCCTATCTATTGTGCATATAGCACTATCACCTAGAAGTTTTTACAATCCCCGGGTTGATAATTTGAGTTGAGGAGCCCTTGGGATTTGGAATATTCTTGGTGCAATAGAAGGTCTCATTAGTCACATAAGGTAAAACACATGCAATAAATTTGAACATGTGGTAAAAGAGTGTAGGATAAAATCAATGAATTCTTTTAGACATTTTAGATGATAGGTAGAACTTATCCAAGACAAGAAACTAAACAAGAATTCATTTACCGAAATATCTAAAGAAGTTTCCTCCATCAACAGCCATCATATCAAGAAACGGGAAAAGAAACAAGTGAATTATGGTCTTGCACTACATGCATTTGAAGAAGATGATCATTAGTACATAAATAATGGAAGTTATTATCACATGTTTGAAGATGAATTTTTATCTCATTCAAGAAAACTAAGGGGAATAATATTATTCTTGGAAAAAATGAACCAACGAATGTGATCACAAAAGGGAGAGCCAAACTTGATGTCAAATATATAAAAATTGTTGATGTATTAATAGTTGAAGGGTTCCAGAAAAACATAGTGAGCGTGATTCAAATGAATGATAAAGGATATGTTGTCATATTTACTTCAAGAGGATGCAAAATTATAGTAGAAGACACTAGAAGATAATAGCTAAAGGAATTAGAACTGTAGATAAGTTATACACATTGAACAAAATTACCAAAAGAAATAAGATACTAAAGACAATATCTTCTTTAGATTTTGAAGAAAGGAATCAATCTCAGGAGCACAGACACAATCTCAAGGGGAGCTAATGACAAAAATATAAGAACTTATGATTTGATGGAGACTAGTATAAGTAGCAACATCTTTTCCTCATGCATGATCAAGTCCATAGGATCAACCTATCTATTGGAGGTATAATTAGCTCAGGGGGAGCCTTACATGATACTAAGGTCCCAAGTTTGTACCTACATGATCACGACATGGTAGTAGCCCTAGTATGAGTCATGTGGTATGGATCAAAGAGATTCATCTTGATTCAGTCTTGTAAAGCACTCTTGTGTACTTTGATCAACCATGTATGATTATTGTTTCATCATTCAATCCATTAGTTGAGTGTTCCATGTTTTGGAGAGAGTCATGGTTCAACCATAGGTATATACTTGTGATTATTTACATAATTTTTGAGTAGCCTTGTTCAAGGTATGCATAAAAAAGTCATTTGAATCAACCATGCAAGACTTATATGTGCAATTTCATAGGGCCTATTGGTTGAGATTCATTTGGTCTATATGTATGCATTGGAGAGAGAATTGAGGCATGTAAAAACTATGTATTTGTATTTCATTGTATATCATTGGTCATGGCTAGGTAATCATGGTGTTAGACATGTATTGGAGAAAGAGTATTCAACCTAGGAATATATTGAAGAGTGTAATTATTTTAGCCATGTATGGGATTTTGGCATCATTATAGTAGCATTATATTTCATTGATGAAGCCATGTAATATGATTATAAATCCTTATAGTTTGACTATATATCATTAGGTCAAAGGAGGTTTATTACAATGCAACATAAGTGTTTCTATAGTAGCATAAAGAGATGTTTGCATCCCCATTACATGTTTAGGGGGAGAATGGTTTTGCCTTCTTGGAATGAGGATGTGGTTGGTAGCTTATCCAATTCTATAATAGCCCTACCCATTGGTTGCATCATGGTCTACAATTTTTTAGCATGGTATTTTAGCATGATTTGGCCAACCCTTTGCCATTGATGTCAAAGGAGGAGAGTAACATAACTTCTAGAAAAGTGTGAGTCTAGTCAGATGCTGATGAGTGAAGTCAGTTTTGGTGTTGCAGGAGGCTGGAAAGAACTACATGACTTTAATTACTAAACTATATGTGTTTGCAATATAAGGCTCCAATTATCGTATCTTTGGTGTTTTCTACCATAATTCCATACTCCTGTAATCCACCAATGTTGGAACATGTTAATGTGTGGTTATGGCTGATATAGTTATCATGGACCTGGTCAAATGATAGAGCTTGTTTGTCGCCTCTAGTTAGATGTGTGCATCCATTCATGGTCAAATTTATCATTAATTTGGTCTCCAAACAAGTGTGGATGCATTAGTCTCCAATTTTATCATTGATTTTGTAGCATTAGTTTATTAGAGGATGAGAATTAAATCATTGGATCAAGCTTAATCTATGTAGATTCGGTCAATGGGAGTATGGATCATTGTGTTGATGGCTTGAATAAAGAAAACATTGATCTCATCATGGATTTATTGGTATAATGATCAAATTGGTCCAAAAAGTAATTAAACACATTTAAGGTGTTTGTTTTGGTTGCATCGTTGAGGTGTGGGCATAATTATTAATGGAAAAATCTCAATATGGTTGTGAACAATTACTTGTGGTCCAAGCATCCTAGTTAACAATTATTTCTTATGAAACAATTTGGTCCATGTTTGGTTGGTGTGAAAACTATCAAATAAAACAATTGGTTGTACCCACAGTAAATATCGTACCTAAGCCTACAAATACCTTACCAAAATTGCATCTAAGGTATGGAATGTTGTTGGAAACATGCACCATTGAGATATCTAGAGTGTGATCTAGGGTATGATCTAAAGTGTGATCTAGAGTGCAAGTTGGAGAGTGATATGAGTAAGACTGTAATCGGTTTTATTTTTTCGTATCTTTATGTCCTGGCTAAGGTCTCTAAGAACATTATTGAATGTTTGGCTTTATTTGTTTATCAATAGTGTTAATAACAATATTAATAATTACTATGTCGTGGAGTTCCATTATTAATGTGGTCAATCAATTAGGTTTTTTATGTATTGGGTAATTGGTTATATATATTCGATGTCGTGGATCTAATTCTAATTAGAAGAAAAGTTCCTCTGAGAAATATATCTCTTTGTATGGAATGATGGTGTGTTATAATGGAAAATCTAGATGTAATTTGATTTGAATGAGCAATTGGTGTTTAATTGTAGTGACAAAGCCCTATATGGTGTCATTTGGATTATGAGAATCAGCTTAAAAATTCTATTGCATGTCCATGGTAGAAGATCAATAATGTATGTGTGTACCATACTAAGAAAATGATTGATTTAGTAGATATATGTTTAGATAGGGATTTAATGTGCAATTAATTGAAATTTTATGAAGGGTATGATGTGAAGGAGAATTGTGTATGGTGCCATTTTTGAGGTGCATAGGCAACGTAATGAAAATGTGATATTAAAGTTTACCTCAAAGGAAAGGTTGTGACAATATGCATGATGACCTAGAGAGAACCTACACAATATAGAGTTTTGAGTGTTGTGCAATTTGGTGGCATATACAACATGAATGGAAATATAATTTTTGCAGGATGATGTCAAAAGGAATCTTAGCCAAATGGCAGGGTTTCATAGTTACAAAGATCAATTATTTGCAATGGTTGTTTTTAGAGACAAAGGGTTGTTGACCGTGATAATCGATAGCTATGACTACATATTTTGCAGGGATAAAATTTCACTAGAAAAGGTCATATATATTGACAATGTTCTACAGGGCATAAAGCTTATAGTTAGGTTTAATGCATTGATTATAGTAGGTTGTAGCTTATATTAGCTATGATGTCCATAATTGAAGGTAGAGTTTAGAATTATGTTGATGCTAGTGTTTGTGAAAAGGACTAGAGTTAAATTTACATCGTTGAAAGTCATAGTACATTTTGTAGTGCATTGATTGATGAGTGTATCCAGAGAGTTTGTTTGAGAAAATTGTGAATGAAAGGTTGCATGCATATATCTTTATTTGTTTCTATTGTGTCTCGATTGATAGTCAATGTATTTAGGGAAGAGTTATGTTGAGTTTGGTAATCATGTTTGTTATTGCAAAGGATTTGTATTCAGTTGAAATTTGTTGTGATTATTCCAGGGGTTACATGGTTGAATTATTGTTGTGATTATTGCAGGGGTTACATGGTTGAATTATGTCTATAGGATTCCTTTTGTAATGCATAGCATATTCTAATTCATGATTGATATTTTCTATTGATTAGATTCCACATGTACAAATCCTATGATATTTGAGCGTGTCTCATTTTGAAATATGATATTGTTAGTGATTAATAAGAATAATATTTGCACGCTTGCTATGGTGTTATTTAGAGTACATGATGTTGGTCCTAGATATGTATGATTGTGAGGACATATTTGATGTTTCAGCAAACACAAAATAAAATAGTGTTGATACTATATGTATAGATGTATTGTCATGTCTAGTGCATGGTGGTATGTTTCCAAGTAATGCTTGTATGGTTAAGAGAGTTATGATGTTGCTAGAGTTGATGCTAAGAATGTTGCTTGAGATGCCATTAGGGTTTTGCATTGTATTGATGTTTTGGTTGAGTAAGAGGGTATTGTAGTGTCATCAAAATTTCTGGCCAAAAAGGATTGGGGTAGTGATGTTAATGAGAGGAAATCCATAGATAGCCTTGTTTTCCATCTTAGAGAAAAGTCTTTTATATAGATCAATCTGAAACAATGGATAATATTATTATTTTTTGGTGAGAGAAACTAAGGAGAAACAAAGGAAACTATGTGGATTCAAAATGTCTTTTTTAAACTTGGATTTAACTAAAATTCTAGAACTATTATATATTTTTTTTAAATCTAAGTACTCACCCCAAAATCAAACATGTTGATATTAGTGCTCATGTAAGATTATTTCCAAACTTAAACTTTTGAATTACAATATTATTGTATGTGATGAATAAATTGTTATACTTTTCACTAAAAGTATAGCTAAAACTATATTTTTTTAAAATTACTAGATATCCTGGCTAGTAAGTAGATATTAAGGGAGAAATACATAAATAATATTTTCATCCATTTGTTTTGTTGTATATTTTCTCAATTACTCTTAAAATAATACCTATTTAAAATCAATTATTTTTATGGATAGTTTATATTTTTTCAAGTCAATAACTTGTAAATAGCATGCCGAGTAAAAGCAAGTCTTTTTTGTTTTTGTATGGTGAATTGTGTGGGTTTATATTGGTTGAATTGTGTTAAAATAATAACTATTTAAAATCAATTATTTTTATGGATCATTTATATTTTTTCAAGTCAATAACTTGTAAATAGCATGCTGAGTAAAAGCAAGTCCTTTTTGTTTTTGTATGGTGAATTGTGTGGGTTTATATTGGTTGAATTGTGTTTGATGCTGAATTTAAACCATAAATAAATAGGTGATCAAGTAAAAATGAACATTGGTTAATAAAATAATATGTTCATTAACAACTTCAATAACTTAAATGTTAAAGAAAATTGGATACTTAATTTTTCAAATTTTTCATAGAAAAAGGTACCACAATATAAAATACATCAAGCTAAATATATATCCCTATGTTGTGTACCTAGTCTAAATCAACCTCATGTACAACAACACCACGGATTCTTTGGAAAATTTCAGCGTCCAGTGACCACTTCGCAAAATTCAGTGCTAGAGTATATGTCAAATTACTCTTGCACTTAGTCACACACGAACAAACATGGTAGAAAATACTTATTTCCAATTTTTTAAAGAATAAAAAATACTCATTTTGTAACCATGAAAGTGAAATTCTGTTTACTTAAAAAACCATAAACAGTATAAATCTCTATGAGAATGACCAAAATATACAGTGCGATTGTGGTAATAGAAAAATAAAAAGTCACTGTTAAATTCAATCATACATCAACAATTCAGCCATTCAAACCAGAGATAAGATGTCATAAAAATTGCCACAACTTATATTGCTCCTAGAAACCGATTACAGAAATTTATTTAAAAAAAAAAAATCAAAATTTGTAATAAGTGAGCGAAAAACAAAACAAGTGACGTGATAATGAGAAGATGGAATAGTTTGCACATGACAAAAAACATTTAAACATTTAAATGCAAGATTTGTTCAGTTATCTACAGCCGACTTTTCCATGAAAACAGAATTCTGAAAATCCACTTTAAATCTCCGAAGCGTAATAAATCCACGCAACAATAATCCTACTAAAGTCTTTTGACTACAGCTAATTTCCTGACTCCAAAACCCGCATAAAATATCAAAAACATATCACTAAATCCCTGCATCAAAACTAATAGCACTTCACTAAAATTCCAAGAAAGAACCGTTATTCAACCGGCATAATTTGATGTGACATCATGCCATTAGCGCCACTAGCAGCTCCCGTCGCTTTCAAGAAGATTTCGCTTTCGCTTATTTTACCCACGATTCACCTGTTTTAATGGCGGCACCTTCCCCTCTTGGTATTCATGGTCGTAACGTACAGATTCCGGGTAGCATTTGATGGCTTTAGCCATTCCTGGATCTTATTCTCCACATCTTTCGCTGTCTTTATGAAAAGCTTGACGCAGGGCCTCACGAATTCTTTGATATCATTGTTTTCGAAGCTATCGGGGAACCGAGAGCCATGGGTAAGGTAAATGAGGTAATCGTGGCATTTGAAAGGAGGCTTCGATAGCTTTCGCTTTGCATCATTATCGGGGCCGCAGATACGCTGCGCCGCTTTCTTGAAGACCCTGGCAACAACGGAAGCAGCCTCCACATCGGTGTCGTATTCACTGCACGTGAATGACTTTCCCCTCATAAATCCTACGGGTCTCTTCACCTCCGCACACCACCGCGACGACTTCCCCCCTATACGGAATTTACGACGCACCCTGGCGAAATAAGACCGGCTCTGGTCTGCTATATATTTCTTGATCTGCCCCTCCTCATCCAACTGCTCCACTTCCATTTCATTCCGATTCCTTGGTCCTCCCATTTCTAATATTTTCTCATCCTCTCCATCGCTTCGGTTGTTACGGTCACCAGATCCTCGCATCGCTAATAAGCTCACACCTTCTCCCAGGTTTTCACTGTGAACTCGTGATCCATCACTCATTCCTGAAAGCTTGTTATCCTCTTTGTGGCCACGATTTCGAATCCCGCAACTGCCTTTTCGTCCTGCCATTTTTTATTTGAGTTTCGGCCTTCTTTGCTCTTTGATCCGCCAACCAGGACTAGTCACTACAAACCCTCCGAACATATCACAACTGAATTGAGTGAATGAATTGGTTTTTGTCACATATCGCTAGTTTATATATAGTTTGCTATTGTGCCAATTTGTAATAGAAATAATATTTGAATTTTAGGTCGGGTCAAGAATTTCTTAGCGGGGCCATGAATGACATCCGTTTTTCCCGTTTAATCTTATTTTAAATTTATGAAAAAGAATTTAAATGGGTCAACTTAATACATTAACTAATTCTAAAGTATCATATTTTTGAATAATATATTTAAAAATATAATTAGAGTATTTGAGAAGGTATTAGAGAAAATAAGAAATATAATATTGCTATTATAATGAAATATATTTATTGTTAAAAGGAAATAATATAATAATAAGTTATATTAGATATGTATGGATATCAATATTTATGAGAAAGTATAAATGTGAAAATAAAGTTATTTAATAAGTATAAAGATGATTGATAGTTTAAGATATAAAACAAAAGTTAAATTTGGTGGATTAATTGATTTATTTACTAATTTCAATAAAATCAAGGTAAAAATGTAAAGACCTCGTAATAATAGGTTTTTTAGATTAAATTGACAAATGATTGACCAAGTGCATACTCCAAACTAAGTTGAAAATGAAGATATCTAATAAGTTTTTCCATCAACATATCTAATAAAAAATCATTAATAAATTTATATAGAATTTTTTGTAAGTTTCCAACTATAATTTAAATGTAAGAAAACCTCCATAAAAGAATAGTTATTGTTATAACAAATATTCATATAGCATGTTATCAAATTCTAGGGTTATAAAAAATGTGTGTGATGAAAAATGTTGATTAATTTGACTTAAGGAAGAAGAATAATTGAAAGAATAGTTTCATTTTGAAAGGGTTTTCGACATTTTCTTTGTTGTACTTATTTTTTTTATGAAAAGTCTTAATATATTACTTTGCATGTTAGAAAACATTGACTATTGAGTGAAGCCTTAAGAATAAGAAAAATGTCTCATTCAGTTATCATTTTCATTCCACTTGAACATCTCATGTCATTGGAAAACCCTAGTTACTATGCAACCCCCACGTGATCTTTCTACATAGGCATGACCTTCAACTAATTATATCACTTGGAATACATCTAACCAAGATGTCATGATCAAACACATGTTGAGGATTGTTAATTTTAGGCACGTTGACTTATCATCATACTATCACCAATCACATTTTAATAAACATGGTTCAACATGAGAGCATGATATTTTCCATATATGTTGACCAATTCCTCCTTCAATAGGAATTCACGTATCTTCAATGCACTTATAATAGTTTTTTCCTTGCCATATACAACACACAATATATCACATTG
Source organism: Pinus taeda (assembly GCA_000404065.3). Classification (NCBI taxonomy): domain Eukaryota; kingdom Viridiplantae; phylum Streptophyta; class Pinopsida; order Pinales; family Pinaceae; genus Pinus; species Pinus taeda. The sequence continues at coordinate 47,252 of APFE031254753.1, read as the reverse complement.
ACAACCATATCATCTTATACTTAAGTATTCTATGTAACACCTCATTAGTCATCTATCCTACTCCATGAGACATCCTTAGTTCTCCTAGCCTATTCTTAGTAAACTATCCTAATAATTTCATAAATCACCATGACATTGTCCCCTACCCTCCCATAGCACATGAACTCACCATGAAACTTTCCAAGTATTCTCAATATGCCCTACATTGTACCATCATCAATGAAACCTGAAGTGCGGACTCACATACTCCTTATATTAACCCCCACTTGAATTATTGATGTTGTCATCTAGAAGGATCCAATGAAAGCAGTGTAATAAGTGCAGAGAAACCTCAACAATTTCCACATTTAAACAAGGATATAATACCATTTATCATAGGGCTAGACTTTGCATTCTAATTGAGCATCCCAAACCACACAAAAAATCCTAATTCCCATGTTGCATCAACATGACCTCGCTAATTGGTCATGGCCATCAACCAATTATACTACCCATGACATGCCTAATCAACATGTCATGACCCTAAGTGTCAGGCCAACACATTGAGTAGGGCGCACTCGTGTGCATCGAGCACCCAAAATCGGTTACGTGCAAGAAGTTGTGTGGAGGTGGACTCGATTATGTGCGATGAGTTGTGTTGAGGCGAACTCTGTTATATACAATGATGGGTGGACATCAGTTAAAGGTGACCATGTGCGACGAGCAGGTGCACCCATGTGCGATGGGTGGGTGCCCCCCAATGATATGTGGCATGCGGGCAACAAGGGAATGCACACCTGATGACCCACATCAGGTGAGCGATGGGCATGCGTGCCCTGAGCAAGTCAACACAATGGGCAAGTCGACACGAGAGGTGAAAAATAAAGAAGGGGAATTTCAACTAATTGTTGGATGATGGGCAACTGTGGAGAGTATGTAGGCCAACATGAGTATGCGATGGAGGAGGCCATCTTACATAAGTGAAAGCCAATGTCTGGGCGAGCTGCAGGACCAACGGGCAATGGGTCACAGGGCATGGGCACATAAACCTGACATGAGGGCATCACTGGATGTGGGCAGGCGTGCAGACACAGACAAGTGGGTGGTCCAACCTGACAGCATTATAGGGCACATAAATTGGTGGTCGACTCAACTTGAGGGTGGGTACGCAGACACAGACAGGTGGGCAGCTTGATCTGAGGGTGTCTAGGGTGTCGGTGGGTGACCCAAGTTGTAGGTTGGAGCAGTATTGCAGGTTTCAGACCGACAAATTGTGAGAAGGGAAATTTTGGGTTTCAGGTAGTGTGGACAACGACAGCTGCTACTGCACAGTTGGGACATGATTATGAATATTTTTCTATGTGTATAGACCGACGGTGGTTGTACAATTTAGCAGTATAGTTGTATACTATTGTACACTTGTAAAATATTAAACTATTGTATATTACTGATACGAGCAGAATTTATGCGAGTTTCCCCTCCCAAGTATAATTATGTATACTTGTATGATTTATGATTTCTGTTACATATGAATGTTATGAATTTTAATTGAAGTTAAATGTTATTTCGTTGCATGATTATTAACACTTGAATAATTTGAAAATTGGTTAAGTGTTTGAGTTAGGTGTAGTCCGTACACTATAGTATTAGTGAAAAGAAAAAGTGTAGTGGTGTCGCACCTGCCTATGTGTAGTTGATAGACTACAACCAAGATAGGGGCATGAAACTAGGGGCTCCTAATGGTTATAAGGTGCCTTCGTGGGTGCAGCATGAACCCCTAAGCATGTGTCACTGATGTATCTGACAACTCCCTAGTGTAATGGAGCATTACTCCACCCAAACTATGTCTCAAAATATGCTTACTCATATAGTCTTTATATTATTGGTTACTTAGCAAAACCTCATAACCTGTGCAAGTACATCTTATTATCACTTCTACTTCAGTTAAATTTCAGTTATCAACCATACATTAGCATTATATACAAGATATTTAACCAATAATACTATTATCATATACATGCACAAAATATAGGAAATGCCTCTTTGGCCTTGTTTTATAAATGAATCACAATAAAATCAATCCTCAGAGACAAAAGCTCAGTCTACAAAATGTACATAGCCAAAACCCATACAAAACTACAAGGAAAAAATATCCACTCGAATAACCTTACTAGGGTCACCTTGCCACCCAAATAGATCTATCCCTTGATTTGATTCCTTCCTTGCTCAGCTTTGCATTACCACAAACCACTAAGCTACCTTATCCTCATCTCTTCCCTTCTTCATACTTCATTGCTCATGTTATGACTCGTATTCATTCAATTGTAAGTTCCATGACTCTATGACCTGTTGATTTCTTTACTCCACTCCTTTATGTGTCTATATATATGGCACATAATCAAATCCTCACTCATGTCCCTTCGCTTCATTATTGGATTGACTTGTCTCATGTTTCATGCACCTTAGGTTGGGCTGACCCCTGCCATTCGACCTTCACATGAACGCAACCACTCATCCCACCTACTTGGTCATTCCATTCGCCAATTGGTCCCTCCTAATCTCCATCATACACACCATTTGAATTAACATTCCCTCTTGGTTGGCTTGCTCCATCACTTAACAAGTTATTCTACTGCTTGGATTCATATCTGTTCAAGTCGACATAGGTGTTGAGTTAAATGCCACTCGACCAACTAGTCTTGGGGGAATGCCATGCAATGCCTTAGGGTGTCGATTCCATCAAGTACATAGTTCTCATCTCATATTTCACCTATCCTTCATGTAGGTTGGGTTATTGTTCATTCCACATCCCTTGTGCCACTAAGTCATCCATATGTGCCCACTGGAAACCCCAAGTTTCAGTTTTCTAACACATGTGCCCTCACTGAACATACATTTTTGTCACATTTATTGTGACCCCCATGGTCTCATCTTGTGATCCAAAGACAACAGTCAGCCATCAACTCATGGTTCAACGTGATGAGAAGGAGAATTGGTCATGAGTAATTCCACCTACATCTCCCATATAATTTCCTAGAAGCATCCATCCATACTTCCTTTTCCACAGGTTAGAAAAGGGGGATATGACTCTATCCTTCCCTCTACACGCTAAACAATTCTCTCTACATCGGGGTCTCATGGAGAACCTCCTGAGTTTAACATTGATGTGCCAACTCTCTCCTTGACCTAAACATACTAAGGCACACTTCCTTGGTCACACCTCTAAACCACTGCTTCCATCACAATCTCCCCTTTCTTCTCTAAGTTTTTCATCCTTTTCTATAAATTCTATATCATGTATGTCACATTGGACATAATATCCACATTTTATGGGAGAACAAACTATACATAATTTTTTCTCATATATCCACATGTAGCTCCAAAAAATTTCTACTCATATTCGACTATGGTGGTCAACTTCACTACTATATTTAAGTCTCCTCTCTAAGTATTTACTATGATAAGCTAAGGTCCTAACAGAATGAACATATGCCCCATATGAGGCACATCGACAACTCTTTCATCAATCAAGAATTCATAACCCAACATCAAGTCATATTAATCAAGTTGCACTATTGTAATGTCCACCTTTCCCTACCAATCCGCCATGTGGATAGGTACATCCTGAAATAAACCAATCATCAACATATGTTCAAATTTGTTAGCCTTAAAGGAGGAATTCTCAAGCTTGACCCTAATTCCAACTTCATTGTTACTTCTTCCTACACAAATTTTTGGGTAGGTCCATTGTCGACCATTGTTCTCACTTGGATTCCTCCTAGTTCTAGCCCAAAAACACAAATTAAGTTCTTTTATCACCCTTAATGTTTGCTTTCCTCTTATGGGAATATACCACTCCTAGTACCTATAACATCCAAAAAAATTTCACTTCTTGATACTCAAAAGCATCCACCTTCTTCTTAATGAAGAAATTTCTTATTAAGTGATATTCTCCATAGGCCAAACATGTTATGGGCCTATTCCCTTTCGCCACACCTGCTCCTTTTCCTTCCTTGGAATCCTCCCAATTTTCCTGGTCCTTATTCTTCTTTTTCTTATTATTCCACATATCCTCCTTATTCACTCCATCTTTCTGGTAGTATAGAAGCTTCTCTATTGTGGTGATAAATGTTGTTAGAGTTTGGACACCTTGCTTCATGATTTATCATGCATGTCTCTAAGTTCCAACATAATACCTAAGAACTCCTTGATATATGTTTATATCCTTCTAGTATGCTTCAACTTGCTCAAGAAATTTATTGCCACCCATTCTTGATTCCCTGGTCCAAATCGTGCAATAAAAGCTTCTTTCAATTATGTCTAAGTCATAATATTGTCCATGATGTGACTAACTGCAAAATATTCTATTCGAGTTCTCCACCAAAGATTTGTTGTTATTATGAGATACATTGTAGATACATTGACCTTCATCTCTTGAGAACATCCTTTCATCTATTCCTACATTTGTTCCACATGCCAACATAAATTCCCAAGCACCTTAGCACTTATAATCCCATCATACATCTCCAATTATTTTAGTTTCACCTCATAAATGAATTGGAAAAACTATGCACCATGGCTTGCTTCAATACTATTATGATGTTTCTTGATCCTTTGTGAGTGCCATAAGTGACCTCACATAATCCTCAAAGTCCTTCATCTAATCTTCATGATCCCAAACTTGCCTCACTGCATAATTAATAGAATAGGAAGCTCCATAAAGTCCTCCCGTAATCTCTTGTATATCTGCTCATACTTATTCGAATTATTTTCTATGTCCTTACATAGTGTTATCATCGAGGAAAATCTTCTTTCAACATATTTAACTCTCTCTCAGAGTACGAACTCATCTTGGCCCACTAGATTAGACCTAGTGTTCAGCATCATGACCTACTTCCTTCAGATGTTACATTATTATGCTCACTTAAAATTTCCCCTAATGAAACTTGTATCAAGAAAAGATAGCCAAAAACCCCTTTCCCAGCTTGCAATCAAATATAGAAATGCCTTCCCCAATAACCTACAACATAGAGGAGAAAATATGTTTATAATCTTCTTCCGGCTTTGCTTCTTCTCTCTAGTAATTTCAACCTCCTTCACACTTGTGTATATCCCTACATGGACTTCCTACTCACTTTCTTAGAAGCACGACAAATACCACCTCATGTGATAAATAAATGTACTACAATCTCTTTAACTCCCACCTGTATGTTGATTGGTATCTCTGATATCCCACCTTTTCATGGCAAAGAACTAATCTTGGTATTGTCTCTAATAACACCTTTGTGTGGTGAAGAGATTCACCTAGCATTAGTATATGCTCTGATACCACCTATCATGACCCTAGGGGCTCTTATGGTTATAATATACCTTTTAGGACACATCCCGACCCCTCGATCTTGTAACATTGACATGTTTCACAAATTCCAAGTGTAATGCAACATTACTCCACCTAAACTATGCCTCATAATAAGCTTACTTATATATTCTCTATATAATTGGTTACTTAGAGGAACATCATAACCATACAATATAGTGCTAGTAAATCTTATTTCCACTTCCACATTAGTTAATATTCATTTTTCAGCCATATTGAGAATTATATGAAAAATATTAAACCAACAATAATATCACCATATACATGAACAAGATATAGGAAATGACCCTTCGACCCTCTCGTTTTTTAAATGAATCACAATACGTCAATCTTTCACCAATCACCAATCACATTTGATAAACAATGTCCAACATGAGAGCATGATATCATCCATCTATGTTGATTGATCCTCCTTTATTAGGCATTCACATATATTTAATGTAGTTATCATGGTTTTTTCCTTGCCACATACAACACACAATGTATCACATTGACAACCATATCATCTTATACTCATGTATTCTATGTAACACCTCATTGGTCATCTATCCTACTACATGAGACATCCTTGGTTCTCCTAGCCTGTCCTAGTAAACTATCTGAATCATTTCATAAATCATTGTGATATTGTCACCAAGGATCTCATAGCATATGAACTCACCATGAAACTTTCCAAGTATTCCCAACATGCCCTACATTGTACCACCGTCAATGACACCTCAAGTGTAGACTGACTCCTTATATTAACCCGCACTTGAATTATTGATGTTGTCATCAAGAAGTCTCCGATGAAAGGGGTGTAGGAGATGCAGAGAAACCTCAACAATTTCCACATTTAGACATGGATATAATACCATCTATCATAAGGCTAGACATTTCATTCCATTTGAGAATCCCAAACCACACAAAAATCCTAAATTCCATGTTGCATCAACATGACCTCGCTAATTGGTCATGACCATCAACCCCTTATATTACTCATGATATGCCTACTCAACATGTCATGACCCTAGGCACTCCTAATCATTACAAGGTGCCTTTTGTGGTGCACCACAACCCCTTAAGCATGTGTCACTAATGTGTTTTAAAACTCCCTAATGTAATGGAGCATTACTCCACCCAATCTATGCCTCAAAATATGCTTATTTATATAGTTTTTATCTTATTGGTTACTTAGCATAACATCATAACCCTTCAAAATAGTGCAAGTAAATCTTATTGTCACTTCTACTTCAGTTAAATTTCAGTTATCAACTATACATGAGCATTATATGCAAGATATTAAATCAACAATAGTATCATCGTATACATGCACAAAATATAGGAAATGTCTCTCTAGCCTTCTTATTTTATAAATGAATCAAAATAAATCATTCCTCTTAGACAAAGACTCATTCTACAGAAAGTACATACCCGAAACCCTTACAAAACTATAAGGAAAAAGTGTCCACCCAAATGACCTTACTAGGATTGCCTTGCCACCCAATTCTATCTATCTCTTGATTCAATTTCTTCCTCGTGACTCAAGTTTTCATGATGATAAACCACCAAGCTACCTCATCCTCCTCTTGAACCTTCTTCATACTTCATTGCTCATCATGTGACTCGTATATATTTAGTTTTCACTTCCATGATTACCTGACCTATTGGTCTCCTTAATCCACTCATCTATGTGGCTATATGTATCGCACGCACTTGAATCCTCACTCGTGTCCCTTCACTTCATCGTTGGATTGACTTGTCTCATGTGTCATGCACCTTAGCTTGGGCCGACCCATATCATTCAACCTTCACATGAATGCAGCCACTCATTTCACCCGCTTGTTCATTCCACTCACCAATTGGTCCCTCCTCATATCCTTCCTACACACAATTTGACTAAATGTGCCATCTTGATTGGATTAATCGATCACTTCACAAGTTCTTCCACTTCTTGGCCCCATATTGCATTGAATCGACATGGATGTTCAATTAAATGCTACTCGACCAACTTTTCTCGGGGGTGTGTCATTCCATACCTTAGGGTGCCCATTCCATCAAATAAACAGTTCTAATCTCATATTTCACCTATCCTTCATGTGGGTTGGGTTCTTGGTCATGCCACATCCCTTCTTCCACTAAGCCATCCATATGTGCTCGATGGAAACCCCAAGTTTCATTTTTCTGACACATGTGCCCTAACCAAACATACATTTTTATCACATTTATTTTAATATACTTGTTAAAAATCATATGGTGTGGATGTATCCCATTGTACATGCCTCAGTTAAAGGTGAACCCAAGTCTAGGCCCTAGCATCCTACCCAACTCAAAATTATTGTTGTCCCAACAATAATCTAGCTATAACCCTCTAGTCATTTCCCACTAGATATTGACATAATGATACATATCTTCTCTAAGCAATGTCTCTAAATAAAAAGTTTGAAATCACCTTTTCATATTGAGATGTTATTTATCCCCTCATGTTTCTTAATTAATAAGGTAGCTAATATAATTTTTACACCACGTTCCATAAGAACTCATGCCTCATAGTGTAACAACCTTGCTCTCAAATCATTCAAGCTCATTAATCTTCATGTCATAGAATTAATACCATAAGCACCCCCATGGTCTCAGCTTGCCATCCAACCACAACAGTGAGCCATCTACTCATGGCTAAATTTTATGATAAGGATCATTGGTCATGGGTACTTCCACTTGCATCTCCCATCTACTTGCTTAGAAGCATCCTTCCATGCTTCCTTGTCCATAGGCTAGCAAAGGAGGATATGACTTTCTCCTTCCCTCTACCCGCTAAACAATTATCTCTATCTCAGGGTCTCATGGCCAACCTCCTGAACTTAATATTAATGTGCCAACTCTCTCCTTGGCCTAAACATACTAAGGCACACTTCGTTGTCACACCTATGAATCAGTGTCACCACCACAATCTCCCCTTTCTTCTCTAAATTTCTAATCCTCTTCTTTATGTTCTATATCATGTCTGTCAGAGTGGATATAATATCCACATGTTATGAGAGAATAAACTCTACATCATTGTTTCTCATATACCCACATGTAGCTCTAGAAAAATTCTCGTCATCTTCAAATATGGTGGTGATCTTCACTACTACATTTAAGTCTCCTCTCTAGGTCTTTACTATGATCAACTCAGGTTATAATAGAATGAACATATGCCTCATATGAGGCATATGGAAAAAACTCTCATCAATCCAGAATTCCTAACCCAACATCAAGTCATATTCATCAAGCTACACTATTGTAATGTCCACCTTCCCCTACCAATCCCCCATGTGGATAGGTACATCCTGAACTGAACCAATCATCAGCATATATTCAAAGCTCTTAGCCTTAAAGGAGGAATCCTGAAGCTTAACCTTAATTCCAATCTTACTTGCTACTTATTCCTTCTCAAATTTGTGGGTAGGTCCATTTTTTGCCATCATTCTCACTTGGATGCCTCCTAGTTCTACCCCAAAAAACTCTAATTGGTTTATTTCCTCACCCTTAACTTTTTATTTCTTCTTATGGGAATATACTTCTCCTAGTACCTATAACATCCCAAATTTTTTTGCTTCTTGATACTCCAAAGCATCCACCTTCTGCTTAATGGAGAAATTTCTTGTTAAGTGATCTTCTCCATAGGTCCAACATGTTACAAGCCTTTTCTCTTTGGCCACATCTGCTTGTTTTCCTTCCATTGAATCCTTCCCGTTTTACTGGTCCTTATTCTTGTTGTTCTTATCATTCCACCTATCCCCCTTATCCTTCCCATCTTTCTGGTGGTATAGGAGCTTCTCTATTGTGGTGTTAGATGTTGCAAGAGTTTGGGTACCTTGCTTCATGATTTATCATGCATGTCTCTAAGTTCCAACATAATACCTAAGAACTTCTTGATATACGTTTGGATCCTCCTAGTTTCCTTCAACTCACTCAAGAAATTTCTTACCACCCATTCTTGATTCCCTGGTCCAAATTGTGCAATAAAAGGTTGTTTTAGTTATGTCCAAGTCACAATTTGTCCATGATGTGACTGACTGCAAAATATTCTACTCGAGTTATCTACCAAAGCTTTGTTGTTCCTATGAGACACATTGCATATGCGTTAACCTTCATCTCTTTAGAAAATCCTTTCCTCTATTCCTACATTTGTCCCACATTCCAAAAGAAATTCCCAAGCACCTTAGCACTTCTAATCCTATCATACATTTGCAGTTGTTTTAGCTTCATCTGCATATATGAATTGGCTAAACTATGCACCATGGCTTGCTTCAATACCATTATGGTGAATCTTGATCCTTTGTGAGTGACACAAGTGAACTCACCTAATCTTTGAAGTCATTCATCTAATATTCATGATCCCGCGTTTGCCTAACTGCATAGTTAATAGAATAGGAAACTCCATCAAGGGATCCTGTAATCTCTTGTATATCTGAATTACTTTAGATTTCCTTACATAGCGTTATCATCTATGAAAATATTCTTTCAACATCTTGGACTCTCTTTGATACTTCCACCTTATCTTGGTCCACTATGTTAGACGTAGGGTTCACCATTATGACCTACTTCCTTTAGATTCTACATTATTAGGATCACTTCAACTTTCCCCTAATGCAACCTATATCAAGAATATATAGCCAAAAACCCCTTTTCCACTTTTCAATGAAATATATAATGTCTCCCAAGTAATCTACAACACAGAGGAGCAACTATCTTTATAATATTCTCCCAGCTTTACTTCTTCTCTCAATTGCAACCTCCTTCAATCCTACGTATATCCTTGCATGGAATTCATACTCACTTGCTTAGAAGAACAACAGATACCACCTGCATGTGATAAATGAGTGTACCACTATCTCTTTAACTCCCACTTGTTTTTTTATTGTTAGCCTTGAAAGCCCACCTCTTTGTGTCGAAGAAGTACTATTGGTATCATCTCTATTAACACCTCTATGTGGTGAAGAGATTCACCTAGTATTAGTAGTTACTCTAATACCGCCTGTCATGACCCTAGGGCCTCTTATGTTTATAAGACACCTTTTTAGATACATCCCGACCCCTCAAGATTGAAACATCAACATGTTTCACAAATTCCTAGTGTGATGCAATGTTACCCAACCTGAAGTATTGCTCATAATAAGCTTACTTATTTAGTCTCTATATAATTAGTTACTTAGAGGACCATCATAACAATTCAATATAGTGCTACTCAATCTTATTTCCACTTCTGCTTTAGTTAACATTCATTTTTCAACCATACATGAGAATTATATGAAAAATATTAAACCAATAGTAATATCGCCATATACATGCACAAGATATAGGAAATGGCCCTCCAACCCTCTCCTTTTTTAAATGAATCACAATACATCAATCCTTCAAGACAAAATCTAAGTCTATAGAAAGTACATAGCCAAAACCCATATAAAACTACAAGGAAAAACATGTCCATCCAAAAGACCTTACATGGGTCACCATACAACCCATCACAATCCATCTCTTAGTTCAGTTCCTCTTTCACTCATGTTTGCATGACAATAGACCTTCGAGCTACCTCATCCTCATCTTATCTCCTCTTCGTACATCCTTACTTGTCTTTTCAATCGTGTTCATTTGACTATACATTCCATGACTCCCTAACTTGTTGGTTTCCTTTCTCCACTCCTTTGTGTGTAATATATATGGCATAAATTCAACTCATCACTCATGTCCCTTTACTTCATCATTGGGTCCACTTGTCTCATGTTTCATGCACCTCGAGTTGGGAAGACTCTTGTCATTCCACCCTCGCGTGCATGAAATCACTCATTCACCCCGTTCAATTATTCTATCCATTGGTTTTTCCCTCCATCAGTCAATCTTTCCTCGTCTTGGGCTAACACACTATTCAGCTAAACATGCCCTCTTGACTCACCTAGTCCATCACTTTTCAATTTAGACCACTACTCATCCCTATAGTGCCCCGAGCCAACATAAGCATTTGATTAAATTCCACTCAACCAACACATCTCAAGGGAATGTTATGTCATGCCTTGGGGTGCCCATTCCATCAATTACAAGATTCTCATCTTGAATTTCAGCCATCCTTCATGAGAGCTGGGTTCTTGGTCATGCCACATCCCCCATGCCACCAGGCCTCCATATGTGCTCGATTCAAACCACAAGTTTCAGTTTTTCAACACTTCATGTTGGCATGTCCTCACCCAACATCCACTTTCATCACAATTATTGTGATATCTTTGTCACAAATTGTATGATGGGGATGTTACCTATGGCGCACACCTCAATTAAAGGTGTGCCCAACTTTAGGGCCTAACACAAATAAATAGAAGAAATATTTGTTTCACCATAGGTAGCGACACCATTTCGACCCAACTATAAGTAATCTAATATATTCTTTCACTAATCCACGAATACTTTAACAACCATCTTTCCAATGTGAGACAATTTTCTTGTCACCTAAAAACTAGTCATCTAAGACATTTCTACTAATATTACTGAGAAATATCATTTTAGCATATTTTACTCCCCTTTCACCTCCTTTTCCACCTCCACTAGAACCCCTAGAAGTTGTTGGGATAAATATAATTTTTAACATAATAAGGCAAATGCAGATAAAAGTTGAGCTATTAGTACATAAATACCCATAAAAGTTCCATAGCACTACAAAATTTTACATTGTTTACTATTTAACATAACTTTACAAAGAAGGGGAGGGAGGATGGAGCTAGGTTTTCTCTACAGTATCTACCTGCAGACCTTTGTAGCTAGGGTACGACACTGACTGCCATCGTAATGTCGCCCAGACATCGTTCCCCTCACCCAGTTTACCCATCCCCCATATCTAGAATGAGCTTTAATTGGCTCTCTTAGCTGCTAGTGGTTAGTTTTTTTACACATTACACTCTCACCTCCGACTTACCTCCATTCCCTGCTAGCATCAACTTGAAGGCAGTAGTTAGTGGGCAGTCTTTAAAGTTATGGATGATTATTAGATTATTCTGTGGATCCTTCAGAGGGTGTGCCCATCTAGAAAACCCCCAGGACCACAACGGCTGGTTTCTATACCTTTGATAGCGAGCTCACTGAAGAAGTTGAAGCCCTACTACCCTTCTTCCGCTCCTTCTTTTCCTCTGTGATTATGCCTGAGGATGCCCCTTCACATCCAGATCTCATTCCCTAGCCACTCTCTCCTCATGCTCTGAATTTTGTGGATCCTCTGTCTAACCCTTGCGATCAAACCCTTGGATGGACTCTCGCCACAAATCCTTGGCCGAATAGCCTCTGGTCTCGGCTGTTTCGGACTCGGTTTCAGACACACCTCCAAACTTGGAATTTCTCCCCTTGGGTAATTTCACTGGCATTGGACCTATTCCTGGTATATTTTTTTCTTGCTCATCAAAGGTTGTGATAGGCTCAAAGGCTCCCCCTTCAACGTCAACGACACAACCTATCGAGGCACCAGTTCTTTCGGTAGGCAAACCCTTAGGGGTTTTGAAGAGAAAGAGGCATCTAAAGCTTTGAACCTGCGACATTTTCCTAAAGATCACTAAGGATGTCAAATTACTGGAATCCATCGAGACCGTAGAGAAAGTACTGGTAGGGTGGGTTTGAGGATGATATTACAACGTGGAAAAGCTATAAAAATGGATGGCTGAGGTCTAGGCAAACCATTTGAAAGATCCCCCAAGGATTTAAACTTTTGTAAAGGGATGGTTCACTCTGCACTTCAATTGCCTTGCCCACACCAACTGGGTTCTTTCTACAGTTTGGCACATAGACCAAGTGCATGTTCTACTTAGGAGATGGATGCCCACTTTCGATCTGGAGTAGGAGAGGGTCGATGCAGGGCCTATTTGGGTACACCTACCAAGGTTACCCCTACAATTCTAGACAAAAGATGTATTTAAGTGGATCAAAAATGCCATCAGTAAATCTTGCATTTGATAATTCCTTTTAGAGCACAGGCCGCATGGCATTTTCAAGGGCTTTGGTATATCTCGACCTCTCTTTTAGCCTCCTAGAATACATAAACATATAATGGTGAGAAGGCACTATGAAGTATATATTCGACTACTGATCCAGATTTAAACAGGAACGCAATAAAATACAGAGATAACCATATACACAAAGATGCAGCGGAAATAATACTTCATTTCATTAATGGAAAATACTGAAATATGCTTACAACCGGAAATAGAAATAAACCAGCTAGGGCGATGGTAGCTTATCTCTGAGAAAAGATGTGTGGCTACATGCCTCTGAACTGTGTTACAATGAGGCTCGAAGGCCTATTTATTGTTGAGAAACAATGGAAAAACCCTTCACATTCCAAAAACTAACCCTGGAAGATGAAAAGCCAAACTGTGGGCCCCGTTTTGGGTAAGTTGGTACATCAACTTCCCGGGGCCGCGAATTGGTCGTCTTATCTCCATTTGACGCGCATGATAGCCCATTGGAATGATCTCTCCGAGGACTACGACGAAAAAGACGATATTTGGACTGAAAAATCACTGGCGGTAGGTTTCCCAAAAAACGTCGTTTAGGGCCTCAAAACGGCTCCGGAAGTTTAGGAACTGAAAAACTACTAAAAATAGTAAATTGTGCTATAATTAAGGTAACTAAAAAAAAAAACTGCATGAAGCACTAGAGGGGATCCAAGTGGAATTAGCGGGTGGCCACCAATATCCTCCTAGATCAGGGGCACAACAATATTAATAAAGGGTACAAATACAATAGTAATGGGGTAATCACTAGTATTATAGGGACCCAACATGCCCCTCTCCTTCAAAAAAAAGTGTTGTCCTCAACGCTTGAGTAGTTCTGGATGTTTCTACATAAAATTCTCATCCTCCCATGTGGAATCTTCAGCAGATAAGTTCTTCCACTTGATAAGATACTCTGAAATTGATCGATTTCGTAGTTTTCGAGTTCTTGTTTCTATGACTGCTTCTGGTTCCAATATAATTTTTCCGTCCTCGTCAAGTTCTAGAAATATTGTTTGAACTGGGAGCTTGTCGCCTATAACCTTCTCTAAACATGAAACATGGAAAACTAGGTGCAATCGAGAAGCTACAGGAAGCTCTAATTTGTATGCCATAGTAC
>APFE031254753.1:14181-29459 GCA_000404065.3 Pinus taeda | reverse complement strand
TGGCTTACGCGAAGATCTCGTCCTTGGTGAAGCCACCCAATGGTGTATGGTTGTGGATGTGCTGTGGTCGGTAAGCCCAACCGCTTCACGACCTCTGCCGAAATGAGGTTTTTGACTCCCGCTATCAACAATGAACTGTATCGGGGAGCCCTTTACCCACATCTGGGAGTGGAAGAGACGCTCCTCCTCCTCTGGATCTTCGGGTTCATTTTTCTGGATCTTTGCGGTGGCAACAGTGGCGCTGGGGTCCGCATCAATGATCTGCTTCCCTTTTTCATACCCTTTATCAGGTTCTGACTCAGAGTCGGAACATGCATCTGATTCGGAAACCTTCAGCTCAGCCACCAGTGACTGCTTGGCCCGACACTCACTTGTGTTGTGAGTGGAGCTCTTATGGAACTCGCACCATTTTCCAGTGTCCTTTCTCGGCTTCGCGGCGCTGTTCTTTGCTTGCAGCTTCGGCTGGTTGTCTTGGGCTGTCCCGCCTTGGCTCTGTCCTTTGTTTTGTGGTTTAGGGGCACCTTTCCCCTGCTTTGGATTCGCAGATCCAAAATCTCGCTTCTTTTTTTTCAACTTCTGTTCGACCTTGACGGCATACCGGTATGCTGCGCCGAGCGCGGGGATGTTTAGGAATTGTATTTCTTCCTGGATGTACTTGTGCAGGAAGCCACGGTATTTGAGTATCAAATGTTGCTCCGAATCCTTGATACCCAACTTTGTGCGAAGGGTATGGAAAAGATTGGTGAACTCCGGCACGTCTTGGTCCCTTCCTTGCCGCAGCGTGGTTCACTTTATGTATTCATCCTCATAGCTCCCGACAGGGTAGTACTGCTCCTTGATGGCATTCCGGAACGAGTCCCAGGTGGGTGCGGCTGAAAATAGTGAGCCAGTACTTTCATACTTCTGCTCGCAGTAGGTTTCCCACCAGTCCTTGACGTGGGGGGCTGCTTTGAGAAGAACAAAAACAATCTTTTCACGACTCGAAAATTCATGAACAGAAAAATAACCCTCTAGCAGATTTAACCATTTATCTACGGCATCTGCGTCTATCTGACCCTCGAATATGGGGATTTCAAAATTAACTTGTACCTTAAAGGGTGTGGCGTTTCCAGAGAAGTTGCTGGAAGCCGATGCGCCACTTCTGGGTAGCCGCTGAAGGATCTGCGCAAAATGTCCATCATCGCGTTCTGTTGTCGCTCGAGGGCTTCTTCGAGCAAGATTTTGATGGGATCTCCTGCCCCCTCGTCTTTCTTATCGTCCGCCATGGGAGGCCGCCGGGATTTGCGAGGCTGATCTTGCAAAGGTTCAACCAGTTCAAGCCCTAACTCCTTATATCCCGACCTTGTTGGGGACATGCAAAGAAAAACAGAGAAAAAGCAGACCGCTCTGATACCACTGATCCGGATTTAAATTGGAACACAACAAATTACAGAGATAAACATATACACAAATATGCAGCGGAAATAATACTTCATTTCATTAATGGAAATTACTGAAATATGCTTACAATCAGAAATGGAAATAAACTAGGGCGATGGTAGCTTATCTCTGAGAAGAGATGTGTGGCTACATGCCTCTGAACTGTGTTACAATGAGGCTCGAAGGCCTATTTATTGTTGAGAAACACTGGAAAAACCCTTCACATTCCAAAACCTAACCCTGGAAGATGAAACGCCAAATTGTGGGCCTCCTTTTTGGGTAAGTTGGTACATCAACTTCCCGGGGTCGCGAATTGGTCGTCTTATCTCCGTTTGACGCGCATGATAGCCCGTTGGAAAGATCTCTCCGAGGACTACGACGGAAAAGACGATTTTTAGTCAAGAAAAATCGCTGGCGGTAGATTTCCAAAAAAACATCGTTTAGGGCCTCAAAATGGCTCCGGAAGTTTAGGACCCGAAAAACTGCTAAAAATAGTAAATGGTGCTATAATTAAGGAAACTGAAAAAAATTGCACGAAGCACTTAGAGGGGATCCAAGTCGAATTAGCGGGTGGCCACCAATATCCACTTGGATCAACTACGAAGGTGTCACGTTTAGATGTAGGCATTGCGCAAAGTAGGATGCCTATTTAAGGATTGTCCACTAAACAACAATAGATTTAAAAGGATCCTATCCAGGAACCTGAGGCACAAGACCCCTCTGTTCAGGAAGCATGGACCCAGAATTTGGAACCGACTGAAGGGATGGCTGAGACTTAGAAGGCTGCAATAAACAATGTTGTGGTTCCGCCATTGGCCATCCAGAAGAAGTGTGACAGACCACCCCATGAACCTCCTACCCCTCCACTAGCTCGTACTCAGGCACCTCCTTCTTCGAGTAAGACCCTCCCCCTACCCTCATCTCCTACATGCTACACTTATTTACATGTGTCTGGTATATCTCCTAGTTTATCTTCTGATGTTACTTTTGGATTGGGCGTAGACCCCAATTCTACTACCTTCCCCCCGATTTTCTGTCATGTCTCCTCCAATCTTGTTTTCATCCCCTCCCCATCCCTCCCCTCGAGCTCCCCTCTCCCTCCATCCCCCACCTTTTCTCGGGCACCCATTGTGACTGGATACATGACTAGATCAAAAGTCAAGGGGCAGGTCGAGGATCATGTTGGTATTGATATAGTACTCTCCCCCCCACCTCTAAAGATCCATAGGGGGAGACCCTCCAAGTTCACCATTGCTAAATCTATGGCAGGTGAGGAGATTTCCTTAGGCAGATAATCCACTATCCCCGAGGTTCTTAGAGCTATAGAAAACTCCTCTGAGCCCCCTCCATGAAAATCATCTCCTTCAGTTGTCGGGGACTTGCTAGGCCTGACAAAAAACTACCACTTTGTCGGTTGATAGCAACTAATTCTCTTGATATCATCCTACTTCAAGAGTCTATTGGACTTACTAATCTCATATCTCAAACCCTCCATCATATGTTCTCGGGTTGGTCTTCCTTTAGACTAGATGCTCATGGTAGATCTAGAGGCATTATAATGGGGTATAACTCTCACACTATTAAGTTACTTAATTGTTGGGGAGGGATTGGTCATACTAGTGCTGACATTCACTCCTTAGATCTACGAATGAATTTTAGAATTTACAATATATATGGCCCTTGTCAAAATCGACTAGAATTCTGGGAAGGTCTCTTGGGCTCGGAGCTATTTCTGGTTGATCATTTGATTCTCGGAGGTGACCTCAATTTTTCCATTGGACATGCCAAGTCGTGAGGGCATTGATCCAAATTGGATCCTTGAAAATGATCAGAGTTCTATGATTATTTTAAATCATGACGAACTTTAAAATCTTCTGAACAACGAGCTATCAGGAAGACCTTTGGACAGTGGTAGTTTGTAACCAGCATGCAACAATGAGAACGTTAGTAAAATCACGCTGATCGAGGCCATGGAGACTACGCAGTGGCGCAAACTAGAAACTGGGAAATCCAAATAAGAAAACGGAGGCCTTTTCTGATGCGCACTGGGAAAAACCGCTTGAGAAGGAGAAGCCCCAAGTGCTCAGTCATAAGGGAAGCTAGAAAACCATGGGAAAAGCACTAAAAATGAAGGTGGGTCCGACGCTCCAAAACTGGTGGAATATCGGAGACATTTTGGGTGGTAAGCGAGTTTGTCAGAGGACCCAGTGATTCCATACATTGGATGATGCGTGTTCGGCAGATGAGAGAGAAAACAACTCTCATTGTGGGATAACATTTGAGCAAGTGAATCATGCAATAAGAGCCATAACCGTAGGATTTAGATGCCCTAGATATAATGACAAAGATTACACCCGATGGGAGACCGGATTTGGAGGGAGAATTAAGCTATGGCACATAAAGGTTTGAAGTCTGATTTGACTACTGAGCTGGCAAATAAATCATTTCACAAAGTAACTGAAATAATGAACCATTCGAGTAAGA
The DNA here is from genome assembly GCA_000404065.3 of Pinus taeda. Taxonomy (NCBI): domain Eukaryota; kingdom Viridiplantae; phylum Streptophyta; class Pinopsida; order Pinales; family Pinaceae; genus Pinus; species Pinus taeda. Next base: position 25,556 of record APFE031254753.1, on the reverse strand, counting down.
GCTAGCACCCAGATCATGAGAGGACAAGTGGCCACCTCCCTGCGAAATGTTACACAGTGGTGATGATGCAGAGGCAGGTAATTCCATGCAGACAAAGGCACGCGATCTGAAGAGATGGAAGAGGAAGCAAACAATCATGAGACAGATTGACTTTAAGCCATGAACAGGTAGAGAACAGAGGCAAGGAGACAGTGAGACAGAGAAGACATAATCAAGAGTGAAGCAAGAAGTAGAGAACAGAGAGCTGAGCTGACCTACAGAGCTAAGGTAGCATCGAGCAGACAGAAGGCTTGAGAGGTTCAAGCAATCCTTGTGAGGATATCTATCAGGAACTGAGTACCAAATTGGATGCATCCTATCAAGACCAGTTGAGGTCAGGACTTGGTAAGGGAGAGTCTGTGTACTCTAGTGGCTTGGGGAATCCATGTACCACCCTACTAAGCATCATCTGTTACAGGAGACTCAACTTGAGCTCCTCATTGTAAAAAAATTTCTTAAAGACACAATAAGAAAAGGTCACCACTGAAAGTTGGACCGGAGATGTAGCCCAAGAGGATTGGGTGAACTCCTTATTAAATTGTTGTGTTTTGCATTTTTCTTGTTGTGTTTCTCTTACTATTTTCCAGTGTCTGTGTATTTTGCAATCTTATTGATCTGTTGCCTAAGATAACATAAACACCCACACCAGCGCATGATTCTGTAATACCTACATTAATTAATTAACTGAGATCATACATAAGTGATTTTCAGATCAAGTGTTATTAGAGCTTTAGGCTGTTAAGGTTAGACAAGCTTGTGCTAGATTTAGCTGTTGAATGCTAACTAGATCAAAGCTCAAATTAGGAAAAGGAGAGTTGGTCAAAACTAATCCTAAAATTGGGAGAGTCTTTCCTCATAAGACAATTTCAGAAGAACGTTATGTGGGGCTAGACCCTTAATTCATAGATAGTTTCCTAGCCATAAGGTCCATGGTAGAGGAAATGTATAAGGATTTAGAAAACACAAAGACGAAGATTCATCAGGCTCCAAACAAGATAAAGGAGAAGAAGAGTGTCTCCTCCATGACCACTCAAAAGGCAAAGGGAAAGAAGAAAGCTTTCTCACACCTCCTAATAGCCCTGAACATAAAAAGAAGACATCTTTGATTAAACTAGATGTTAAATTTGGTTTACCAATATATGATGGAGAGTTGAATGCATAAAAGATGGACAATTGGATTAGACAAACTGATGTTTATTGTAGAGTGTAGAGTATCGATTTAGACAAGAGAAAGATTGAGCTAGCCAGCCTATGCCTTGGAGGCACTGCCTTGGTTTGGTGGGAAGGTAAGACCCAAGTCGACGTGAAGAGACATCGTAATACCATTTCTGTCTGGAGTGAATTTGTTTCTGCAACCAAAAATCAGTTCTACTCCACTGGCCTACATGTAGCAAGCCATGATGAGTTGGCAAACTCTTCGATAGTTGAAAGGACAAAGTGTACAAGCTTACACCCAAGAATTTAGGAAGAGAGCATTGATTCTAGGAATCTCATTAGACTCACCTAAGACTCTGTTGAAGTACAATGGTGGTCTACATAGCTACATGAGGCACACTATCCTCATGTTTAATCCCACTAGTATAGATGAGGTGTTTATTCAAGCTACGCATTTAGAAGCTAGAGGAAAGAATGGAAGTCCAGAAGTTGGGGGATCATCCCAACCCACTGCAAGCAAGAATAAGGAGAAAATAAAACATAAATGGAAAGCAAGGAAGGTTAACACTGCATAGAAAATCAAGTCTTCATGCACTCACTGTAAGAAGGATGGGCATGATGATGAGCATTGTTGGATTCTGCATCTAGAGCTGAGACCTAAGAAGTTTGAGGGCAAGAAGAAGAAGACTGTTGCAGCTATTCAGAAAGATTTGGGGTTGGACTGAGGAGACGAAACAACCATTGTAGCCACAGGTATAAAAGGTAAGAATTTTGAAGCATCTACTAGTAATTCTACACAATCTATTATTGATGAAGAAAATGAGAGAAAAAGACATGAACTTTTCCATATTCAAGTTATTTCCAAACATCAAAAGATTGATTCTTTGTTTGATAGTGGCTCACAAGTAAATTTAGTTTTTGAAGCAATTGTAAAGAAGTTGGGATTACTGACTACACCTCACAAGAAACCATACCCATTAGGATGGTTAAGTGATAAAGCACAACTACAAGTGACCAGACAATGCAAACTCAAGTTTTCTTTTGGGTTAGCATTTGTAGATGAGGTTGAGTTAGACATAATTCCTTTGGATATATGTGGAATTGTTTTAGGAAGTCCTTACTTGTATGACAGAGAGGATATTTTCTATAGAGTTGAGAACAAGTATCTACTTGTTAAAGATGGAATTGAATACTTTGTAAGAGCTCATAAGCTAAAAAATAATTACACTCTCATAAACTTAGGGCAGATGAAACAAATGATAAATTCATACAAACAATTTTACTTATGGTTGTAAAGGAAAAGAAACCTGATAAAACCAATGTATTTGAGGGCTGTGATGCTAAACAACAAGCTGATTTAGAGAAAAATGTTTCAGAGTATGATATCTTGTTTCAAGAACGTAAAGGTCTACCACCCAAAAAGGAAATAGTGCATGATAATATTTTGCAGCAAGATGCTCCATTGCCTAACATTGGAATGTATAGGTTGTTTGCTTTAGAGAATGCAGAAATCAAGACACAGGTGTAGGAGTTTCTCGAGAAGGGGTTCATCAGACCTAGCACATCACCATGTGGATCTCCAACCGTTTTGGTGAGAAAGAAAGATGGCTCGTGGAGAATGTGCATTGATTATTGAACACTGAATAAGATAACAATAAAAAATCGTTATCCCCTTCCTCGCATAGATGATCTATTAGATCAGTTGAAGGAAGCAGTTTTTTTTTCCAAGTTAGACTTGCTTAGTGGATATCATCAGGTCAGAGTTGCGGAACAAGATGCATGGAAGACTGCTTTCAAGACAAAGCAAGGATTGTATGAGTGGCTAGTTATGCCTTTTGGCTTAACTAATGCTCCTGCTACTTTCATGAGAATATGAATGATGTAATCAGACCTTTTCTTGATGAATTTGTTATTGTGTATCTAGATGACATTCTAATATTTAGCAAAACATGGGAAGAACATTTAAAGAAAAACATCTTTGAATTATTTGGGACATATAGTAGGGGGTGGTGAATTGAATATAAATCCCTCTAAGGTGGCAGTCATTGTAAACTGGCCTAAACCCAAATATGCTATAGAAGTTAGGAGCTTCTTAGGAGCAACACAATATTGGAGAAAGTTTATTTCTAACTTTTCCTTAATTGCAGCTCCCTTACATGCTTTAACAAGATTGAACAAGGTGTTTCACTGGGGAGGCAAACAGCAGAAAGCCTTCAACACCTTGAAAGAAAAGATTAGTACAGCGCCAGTACTAGCACTGTCTAATCTTCAAAGACCATTTGAGATCCAAATGGATGCCAGTGACTATGCCATGGGAGTAGTGTTGACACAACACGGTAAACCCATATGTTTTCATTTTGAGACATTTAATTCTGCAATAGTTAACTATCCTACACATGATAAAGAATTGTATGCATTAGTACAGAGTGTGAAAAAGTGCAAACATTACTTAATGGGTGAAGAGATAGTAATAAATACTAATCATCAACCACTTTAATATCTACACTCCGAAAATAAGTTGTAGCAATCAAGACACTATAGATGGATGGGTTTTGTACAACAGTTTCATTTAGTCATCAAATATAAAAAAGGCATACACAATAAAGTTGTAGATATGTTATCTAGACCTATTATAAATGCATCTACTATACTTAAGCATAATTATATGTTACGTGAGAGCTACATTGAACAATATGCTCAAGATATAGACTTTAGGGATGTATATGAAACTTTAAGTTAGCATGTATGGGTTCATTTTGGATTACCCACTTCCATTGTATCTGATCGAGATACCTAATTTGTGGGAAAGTTTTGGTCGAGTCTTTGGGAACTGATGGACACCAAACTGAAGAAAAGCACAACTTTCCATCCACAAACCGATGGCCAGACAGAAGTAGTCAATAGGACAGTGATCTAGTTGCTCAGAGGATATTGTAGCAAACATCCTAAGCTTTGGGATGAACATTTTTGTTACATGTAGCATGCTTACAACTAATCCAAACGTTCTTCTACATAGAGATCTCCTTTTGAGACCTTTTTTGGTTTCACACCAAGGTCTCCTTTGGATTTTGTCTTTGGTAAAGACACAACGGTTGAGGGACATAGCGATGTGGACAGGGCAACTAGGTTCATTGAACAAATCCAAGAGATCCACCATGTAGTACAAGAACAGCTGGAAAAGAGCCAGGCAAGGCATGACAAACAACAGATGGAGCATAGTTTCCAAGTTGGTAATCAAGTCTGGTTGTATATCAACAAGGACAGGATGCAAGGTGAAGGTAAAAATATAAAGCCTATCAGGTATGGACCTTTCAAAATACTTGAGAAAATTGGTGAGAATGCTTTTTGCCTTGATCTACCAGCTTACATGCACATCTACTCAGTCGTAAACGCAGATAGCTTGAGATTATTTGAACCTTCATTAATTGAAGATCCTAAAGAAGAGAGTCAATTACCTTCTATTTATGACCTGCTACCTGAGTATCTTAATGAAATGTAGTAAGACATAGTTCTGGATACGAAGGTGAGGACAAAGCACTGGGGAGATGGTCAGTACCTCGGAGTTAGGCTCAAGGGTTCAAAGCTAGGCAGTGCAAAGTGGATAGAGATTAGACAAGTGAGACAACTGTACCCTCACTTAGTCGATGCTTGAAAACCAACTTTTGGTGGTCCAAAAGCTTTTTTAGTGTGAAGGCCATGATCCGAATTGGATCCTTGAAAATTATTAGAGTTCTATCATTATTTCAAATCATGACAGACTTCAAAATATTGTGAACAATGAGCTATTAGGAAGACCTCTGGATAATGGTAGTTTGTAACCAGCATGGAACAACGAGGACCTCGGTTAAAGCACACTGACTGAGGCCCATGGAGACTGGGCAATGGTGAAAACTAGCAATTGGGAAATCTAGATAAAAAACAGAGGCCCTTTCTGATGCATCATTAGTGTGGCAAAACCCCTCGAGAAGGAAAAGCTCTGAGTGCTCGGTCACAAGGGAAGCCAGAAAATCATGGGAAAAGTGCTAAAACTGAAGGCAGGTCCCGTGCTCCAAAACCCGCAGAATATCAAAGGCGTTTCGGGCAGTAAGCAGGTTTGTCAGAGGACCCAATGATTCCAAATGTTAGATGACGTGTGTCTAGCGGATGTGAGAGAAAACTTCTCTCATCACGGGCTAATGTTCAAGAAAGTCAACCGCATCATAAGAGCGATAACTGTAGGATCTGGAGGCCCTAGATCTAACGGCAAAGATTACACCCGATGGGAGACTGGATTTGGAGGTAGAATTAAGTTACAATGCATAAAAGTTTGAAGTCTGATTTTACCACTGAGCTGGCGGATGAATCATTTCACAAAGTAACCGAAATAATGAACCGTTCGAGGAAGAGATGGCATTTAGTTCGTGAGAGGACAAGTGGCCGCCTCCCTGTGAAATGTTACACAATGGCGATGACGTAGAGGCAAGGAATTCCAAGTGGATGGAGGCAGGTGATCGGAAGAGATAGAAGAGGAAGTGAACAATCATGAGACGGATTGGCTTTAAGCCATGAATAGACAGAGAATAGAGACAAGGAGACAGTGAGACAGAGAAGACAGAATTGAGAGTGAAGCAAGATGCAGAGAATAGAGGGCCAAGCTAACCTGAAGAACTAAGGCAACATTGAGCAGACAAAAGGCTTAGGAGGTTCAAGCAATCCCTGTGAGGATATCTGTTGGGAATTGAGTACCAAATTGGACTCATCCTATCAAGACCAGTTGAGGTTGAGACTTGGTAGTGTACTCTAGTGGCTTGGGGAATCCAAGTACCACCCTAGTAAGCATCACCTATTATAGGAGACTCAAATTGAGCTCCTCATTGTAAAAACTCTACTTAAAGATACAATAATAAAAGGCCACCACTTAAATCTAGACTGGAGACGTAGCCTAGGAGGATTGGGTGAACTCCTTATTAAATTGTTATGTTTTGTATTTTGTTTGCTATGTTTCTCTTACTGTTTTCCAGTGTCTATGTATTTTTCAATCTTATCGATCTGTTGCCTAAGATAACATAGACACCCACACCAGCACATGAGTTTGTAATACCTACATTAATTAATTAATTGAGATCATACATAAGTGATTTTCAGATCAGGCATAGAGCACAGATGGAACCCCTCTCTGATTATTTCTCAGCCCTCCTGGAGACTCAACGGCTGATCAATATTCCAATAGCCAAGCTACAAGTGACATGGAGAAACAACAGGATAGGGGAACAAGGTTTGTCTCGAAGGCTTGATCGTTTCTTGGTCAAAGAGAAGATACTTGAGCTGGGCTTACAAATCCGATAATGGGTTGGATCAGGGGTGCTCTCCGATCATATTCCCATCTATATGGAGATTATGGGAGGAAGAACTAAGCCAAAAGGTACGTTTAAATTCAGCTCTACCTGGCTTTGGGATGACTCATATATCAAAATGGTGACCTATTTTTGGAAAGAAAATCCGCCTGGGACTGGGTGTAACTCCACTCAATGATTTGTACAAAATCTTACAGAACTAAAGAAAATGTCCAAATAGTGGGCTCATAACAAAAGGCTACAAGAGGAACACTCCCTTCTATAGATAGAAGCTAATATTTATGTTTTTGAAAATGACCAGGGAGGCCTTTTCATCTCAGACAATCATTAGGAAAGGATCACATCCCTTTAAATTGATAGAGGGAAAATACTAAAGGACCGCGAGGAAGATTCGAGGCTAAGAAGTAGGGCCATATGGATGAAGGAAGGGGATGCAAACACCAAATTCTACCATAAGTTTGCAAACGGGAGAAAAGTGATAAACACTATTTGGTAGCTACAGAACACACAGTGCCATGTTGTCAATAAATTTCAATAACTGGCTGAGATGGCAACCTCACATTTCAAACAAATCTACCGTGACGCGAGGGACGCCAACCTAGCAAACAATATTAGAGTAGCCCAACTCTTTCCAAGGATCATAGAACAAGAGGTGGAAGAGGAACTGATCAATTAAGTCACTCTAGAAGAATTAGAGGCCACCATTAAGTGGTTTAAAAAAGACAAAAGCCCAGGGCCTGATGGTTGGTCTATTGAATTCTTCATAGCCTTCTTTGACATCATTGGCGAAGATCTACTAAGGGTAGTGGAAGGATCGCCCTCATCCCAAAAAATGATAATCCAGTATCATTCGAAGAATATCTTCCAATCTTTTTCTGTAATTGCCTATACAAGATCATTACAAAAATCATCGCCAACTAGCTGCGGCCCATTCTCTCCAGCCACATTTCACCTCAAAAATTTGCATTCCTATGGGATAGGCATCTCCATGACACTGTGGGTACTGCACAGGAAGTACTACATACTCTACACTCGAGAAGAAGCAAATGTATGATCTTAAAGGTTGATTTATCCAAGGATTTTGACAGAGTAAATTGGTTATATATTAGAATGCTTTTAACACGCGTGGGCTTCCCTTTCATACTCATTAAATGGATTATGAGTTGTATATCTAACAATCCTTTTAGCATTCTTGTCAATGGAAGCACATCCCCATTTTTCTCCTCTGAAAGGGGTCTGAGACAAGGGTGTCCTTTATCACCATTACTCTTCTTACTAATCATGGAGGGCCTCAGAAGAATACTTTTGGATGAATATAGAAGAGGCAAATTACATGGCATAAATATTACAGAGGGATGTCAGTTAACACATCTGCTCTTTGTGGATGATGTTCTTATTTTTCTTAACGGAAGCATTGGTGACCTTTCATCACCAAAAACCCTTTCATCCTTTTTCAACAGGCCATGGGTATGATGATAAATGATGAAAAATCTACACTGTCTGCAGCAGAATGCACTCCACATGAGATACATTATGCTGTACAACGCTTTCCCTTCACAAAATTGAGCTTGGTGGATGGACTACAATATTTGGGTTATAAGCTAAAACCTCTAGGATACAAGATCACCGATTGGATGTGGCTCATATCTAAGATTGACAAAAGGCTCAATATATGGTACCAGAAATATCTATCTCATGTTGGGAAACTCACTCTAATTAAGAGTGTCCTAGAGGCCACTTCGGTTTACTGGATGTCACTAGCTTGGATATCTAGGGGCATTCTCTCTAGGATACAATCCCTTTGCTATAGATTCCTTTGGAAAGGTAGTAAGGAAAGCAAGGCTTTTGCTTGGGTAAAATGGGAAGCCCTCAATCTTCCAAAGAAGTGGGGGGAACGGGGCCTGTTGAGGCCTCGGAAATCATTGCCACAACATTGGGGATAACCACCCGGTCCGGACCTTGGTACAACTCCTTTTTCGTTTGGAATGGTGGCTCCGACTGGAGATAACGGGACCAATTTCCCGATAATGAAATAAAAGGGATGGATGGGTGATGAATAAATTGCTTAGATGATAGGCGAATAACTTATTCTATTGACAAAAATAGGGAAACTAATACTAATCCCAGGAACAACTTATTCATTCAGAATGTAGCGTTAAATAATCTTTATCTATTTATCAGGCATATTGATGACTTTGTAAAATAAATAAAATATGTTCAATCATTCAAAGATTGCTTCACATGAATAGTCACAATGAACCGATGAATACAAATTACTACATTCACTATTCATATCATCGATACATATATATGTCTGAAAGGAAAGCATGCGATAAACAACCAGTAGTGGAATGCATAAGGAATTCTGTGAAAAAACACACACATATATATAAGCGATAATAGCAAGAGCGATTTCAATAACAATTCATATAACGAAAAAGAATATAGATGCAGATAATAGTACCATGTGAGCTGTAGATCGATCCGAAATATCAATCGCTATTCAAAATTCCTTCTTCAACACATAAATGCTTTCAAACAATGACAATAGTGCACATTTGCATAAAAGCCTTCCTCATCAAATTCGGAATAATTGGGCAAGTTTCATAAAATAATATCCCTGAAGTACAATACTGCAACTTCAGGGTTTAAGTCATATACAAAACTTTTACGACCCTTTCTAAATACATGAAAGGGTCTATAAATACTACTAAGCTAAAAAGATCTATGAAACAAAATTCTACTAAATTGGTATCAGTAAATGCGATCTATCTCCCAGGGGCGATCTGGTAGTCGGTGAAGTGAGTCATGCCTCAGGCTGTTTTCCTTTAAACCTTAGCTGGCTTATCGCGAGCATTAGTTCTACTTCTGGTGGTTTGTTGAGGCGTAAACTGAATTGGGCGGCGAAGGTGGCATCCTGAATGTCGGGTATAATATACCCGATATCATTGGTTAGGCACTTCAAGATGGCTCTTTGGCTGTATGGTTTGATTAAGAAGAACCAATAAGCATCCCACGTCAGACTGTTGATTCCAGTGATCAATCTTGCGCTTTTCTCCAGCTCCGGATAGCATGAGTGCTCCAGTATATTTGCTGTTGTTAATTGACCTGGAGTGCATTGTGAAACTATGTTAGATAAATACAATGTATTATTCACTAATTGAACCAAATTTCCATTGATTTTCCTACATCTGGAAGTCGCTCTTTCTACTTTCATCAGTTGTGATTGCCATTCTGTGAATAATATCTCTTTGTACGATTCTAGAATTCTTGGTAGATTAGCTGCCCGACCTACATCTGAATCCTGCCATTCTATAAAGTTTGTCAGTGTTTCTTCGGCCTGATCCAAGTCAGCCCTTGCTTTGTCTACCTTTTCGCTTATAGACATTGACAATTCGCATAATGGTTATGCTCGTATAATGTGTTGACATAATAGCTTAACCTGATTAATCAATCCCTTATTTCGCTGGAGCGCTTCTGCTTTGAACTCATCTATCTGAGGGAGATTTTTCATTTTCTCTATTTGAGTGGTCAATTGAGTGATTTGTTCATCTTTTTCTTTCATTGTTCCCTCAGTCGATATTCTTAACTGCTCCAGTGCCGCCGATAGCTCCTTTTGCCTTTGTATTGCACCTTCATCTATCCTCTTTTTTTCTGCTTGTAATTGCTTGATTAGCTGGTTATTGTTCTGCTGCTGTACTATCAATTCTTTCTCTGCCTGCTCTGCCTTCTGCTGAATTTCTGATAGTCTCGCCTGTAGTGAAGAGATATCCTGATCCTTGGCTTTTAACAAGTTTCTCACCTCCGTTGCTTTATCAATAGTCACCGCCGAATATGCTCCAGTGAACTGTGATAGCTTGGTTAAGTCATCGGAGGGGTCGAATTCCTCTTTCCATACAACATTGCCCGTTACTGTTAATTCAGGGAATGGGGAAGGTTGATCAGTTCTTCTCCTTTTCCTCTGTCTCTTTACGACGGCTTTATGCTTGGGGCTGTAAAATACATCTAAAGGGGGATCTCTTCAATTTGCAAAACGATCTCTCCCGTTGGATCTTTAGGAATTATCAATAGTTCTTTTGTTTTGGGTAGGCCGTTGGTTTCACCTGAAACCGGTCTCGATGTTGCTTCTTGTGTATCACCCTCTTTTGAAACCTTATCATCTTTCGAGCACTCTAAGTTATTGATGATTGTACTGAATTGATTCCATTGTTGAAGCAAATTCGGATCAACTAAGGGATCATGATTATCCTTAGAGCTGGACTCTTCTTGGGTTTTTTCTTGGGTTTCTTCTTGTCACTGTACATTTTCCTGGGTTACCTCCTGCCTTTGGCTATGCATTTCCTCCTGCTATTTTGATGTAGTAGGAGGTGGTGTATTATGTCACTGCTCAGACTCGCTTGACCTAGTTGCTGTCGGAACAGTTGCTAACAGGTCTAGAGGCAGAGTTTGCAACCTCTGTTCTCTGATTCTGTTAAACTCAACTAGCCCTTCATCATTATAAACATTTCAGGAAAGCGACTTGACTTGATACAGTGATTCGGCTCATGCGAAAAAATCTTCGAATTTGTCTTCTTTGTGCTCGACCTTGGCCAATTTGGCCTGGTCGAGCGCATTGTAAGCGATCTTTCTTGGATCATACTGCCTCCTTGGCAGAGTAGCCAGAGTGAGCAAATTCATTTTCCCGGCTTCCTTCTCTGCATGCTTGATATCATGCAGGGTATACACTCCAATTCGCAATGGAAAAGAAGGCAAAACATGTTTTTTAGCTCTTTTCAGGGTTTGGGTAACCCCTTCAGCGCTGATTTGATAAGCTACCTCCCTCGCAAGTAGCTTATCGGGGATGTAAAG
>APFE031254751.1:64947-81017 GCA_000404065.3 Pinus taeda | reverse complement strand
ATAAAGCTTTTACACAAAAATTTTAATATGAAATGGGTCCCTTTTTAATAAACTTAGTTAGATTTGTGAGTTGATAAATAAACTGGTATTGACCTCATTATAAGAAAAATCCTTATCAAAAGGCCCGATGTAAATGATTCATTTAAAAGGCCTTTTGATAAAAGTGTTTCTTTTAGATATTATAAGAAATTTTACATTGTGATAAAGCGATCAGAGATCGCATATCGCAATAACAAAGGAACATTCACAAACAGGGCCTCACCAATCCTCCGATCCAATGAAGGAAATCGCAGTCGGCAATTGGAGAAATAAAATAACAAAGGGACGCACACATAAAAGCAAGACCTCATCCAATCTGTTAGTGTCGGTATCTTTATCCCTCCGTCAGAGATCAAATCCTCTTGTTGCATTTCATATTAGGTGTCCCACCCAGTCGTTTGCATTCCATTAGGCGCATGGATCATCTGACAATAGTGGCTTTCCTATAGTTTCCCTCACTGTCATTTACCTGCTGGTTCATGTTTGATCATCAAAACACATATACAGTCACCTTTTTTATCTTTAAGATTGAAAAGGTCCATTTAGGGTTTCATTAGGGTTTCGTCAAAAAATGTTTCAAAGCACCCAATAACCCCCAACAGGCACATGAGGAGGTTTCAACATCAATAAATTTATCATCAAGTGCTCAGCAATGTGTCTTTCCTCAAAACTCTGTTTTGAGGAAAAGCAAAGTATTTTTACTTTAATTGTATAAATTTATGTAATTTGATTTCTACCATATGTAAATGCTTCCCCTGCAACCCTGGCTTCTTTCCTTAGCCCTAGTAACTCCAATCACTTGCAAAACAAACAAAGCACAAGTAATTTGGTTCATCACAACGCTTAAAGAAGTGAAAATTCCAAAGCAGAGTTTAAAAATAAAGTTAAAAACAAAAACATTATGAAAGTGGATGTCATGAGCCAAAAATTTAAAATCTCTTTGTTTATAAGTCAGTTCTTCAAATTTCATAGTTCATTTGCACTCTTGAGCAAGGTAAAGTGATTTTGGCGAGCAAGTAAGAAAGTTGGGTGAAAATCGCTCCAAGTCACTAGGGGTGGTGCACTGGGTAGGAGGCGCGGTGCATACAGCCGGCGCAGTGCACTGGGCATCAAACACTAGTTCATCTCTACATAGGCGCAATGCATATACTGGGCATGGCACATTGGGTATGGTGCGCGGCGCACACAACCAGGAAGCCCAAAAACTACCAAATTTGCTCCAAAATCACCCAAAACACATGGATTGCCATCGATACAAGTAGGTTGAGCTTCTCTCATAATTTTTCATCCAAGATTGCTAGTTATTTCATGGTGGTTGATGTATGGTGAAGTGTTTAAAAGAAACCAAACCCTACCAAAGAAAATTGCTGCCAAAGGGTTTTGTATTGACTATTTTGCTACCAAGTCCATTCTTCAAATTCCTCAATCACTCTCATACCCCATTCTTCCATTCATTTCCTTATTCCTTATATTCACTAATCCCCTCTCCCAATTTCCCTCACCCAAAATCCCAAATGCAAACTTTCAAACCCTAACCCTTACTAAAAAATTCCTAAATCATACCCCAAGTTCCCATTTCCCTAACTAAAACCTACCCCAACAGTCCCTAAATCCCTCATTATTTTTCCTCCCCATACAACTCTTTATATCACCCTTCCCTTGGAAGCAAAAAATCAAAACACATCCTTAAGAAAGTTCAGCACATCACAGTCCACCTATTTTTCATCAAGGCAGTTCCAAAACAGTTCATTTACTAGTGGTGATGGCATCTGATCCTTCATATGATTGTGAAGAGGAGACTCACAGTGACTCACCCACAGAGGTACATGCACCCAGGAGGCCTCATCGAGGTGGCAAGCATATTCGAGAAGAACTAACCACTCTTGTTGAGTTACTAGCCTGCCCATTTCCCATATCTTGTTTCCAACACCAGTCTTGCTATGAATTTTGTGAGAAGGTTGCTAGCATTCAATTTCACCATGAGTTGGCTCGCTTATTTGTGCTACATCTAGATGACGGCCAAGCTACTCTAGTTGTTGTCACTTTCACATTAACACCAGAATACATTTCACTAGCAACCGACATTCCCAACTTTTGAGAACAATGGAACAAGAGGCAGCAAATTGACTAGCAACATTATGAACCGTACATCAAGCTTGGTTTTTTTGAGACAGCTTAAGAGAGTGTTTCCTTTTTGGTACCTCAAAGATGAATATGCTCCTTTAGTGAAATTGATCATGAAGTATTTCAGCTATGAGGGCGGGTTCTCTCGTTTATATGCTTATCATATTAGGCTGCTTATGTATTTTACCTGGGTACGGATGATGAACATCCCTTACTTCATGTGCCAAAATATTGAAAGGATGACTATTCTAGTGCAGCAAAAAACTCCTCAGCAGCAGTTCAATAGTATATACCATTTTGCTCTCATCAAGATTATGGTCATCCATCAACTTGTCTTACAGGGTATCACTTGGGAGGACTTCATCTCCTGTGAGTTTTTCATAGCTCCTCGGGGACAATCAGAGGCTTTGCATGAGACGGGTGGACCTTCTTATTAGCATGAGGGTCATGAGACATAGGTTGCCAGTATGCCGATGTTATTACTTATCAGAAGGGCACCATGCAATTTTTCGCAGCATCAAAGCGAGTGTTATCTCCACCTAGGCTGGAAGGGGCCTCGCTTCCGACATCAACATCATAGGTTCATGACAAATGCAAGAGTTCAATGTAGGATGAGGGGCCTTCAGGTGAGTGGGACCTTATTCTTATTGAGGATGATGATAAAGACATGCGCCTGCAAAGCATAAAACTCAAAGAGATCATCCAAGAGCAACAGACAGACATCAAGGCCTTATCCCTCAACTTGGAGAGGGCTAAGTGGATCATAAAATAATTGGAGCAGAGGAATAAGCAACTTGAAGATCGACACACAATCATGGAGTTACAAAACATTAGGGAGAACTGCCAAGTTGCCCAAAGGAGGGTGGAGTTTATTTCACTAGAGTAGGAGATCAATGCCGATCGGGAGTCTTGGCTCTAGAGAGTCAATATCCACTTAGAGAGATTGTTGGAGAAGGCCAACAAGGAGAAAAACTTGCTGAGACACATGGCTTTTCACTACATGGCGAGGAACAAAGTTTGCAAGGCTCGAAACAGGAATTTAAAGGCAAAATTGAAGAAGGCATCAAAGAGGCAAAAGGAGCATAATCAACTTCAGATATTGGTCGAGGCTTCCTTGGCCCAACATAGCTCTTGATAGAGAAGGCTCAGCCCAAATTTCAAGAAATTTGGGGCATTTTTTGCATTTTGACAAATTTTGGTACAAAAAACAGGAAATTCCGCCCTATGCGTTGCACCACGTGGCACTCGCTTTTGCTAGGAGGCTTCAAATTCAAAAAACTTGGCATTTTTGGATTTGGTATGAAAAATTTTGCTTTCTTGTTTATGGCCAAGAAATTTGGGCAGGTTTTGAGCCCTCAAAAGGGTCAAAAACACTCAAAAAATGACCTCACTGCCCCTATTTTGGCACACAGGAAGCAACCTAGGGAGGTTTGATTTTTGTTAGGGCAAATGGAGGCCAAATTGAAAAATTCCACTTGGGTTGGAAATTAGACAGGTAGACCTTTCCAACAAGCATAGTTTTAGCTAATTTGGACATTGGGAAGGCCTCCAAAATTGGATCCAAATAGGAACGACTCATAGAGAATCAGGCGCGGCACATAGAGGAAAAATTGCCAGTTTGACCAAGTTTTTCTCTGTTTTTCGCCCAGTTTTGGCCAGTTTGAATTTTTCACTTCTTATTGTCAAATTATGATGTAATTTCATGTACATTGATGGATCATGATGTAAATATGTCAAATGTTCACTTGGTTAGGTAGTTTCATCAGTTAAAAGATTGTTTGAAACTGAATGAATCAATTCCCTTGTTTCTAGAGGCATGTTGTTTCATTGCCTGATTTCTAGTTCCTAGTTTAGAATCAGTTGGATCAGCTCCTAAACATGTGAGCTCATCCCCTAGAGGAAAGGATGAGCTATTCTTTGTCTATATTATGTATCTTTTCAGTCATTGGCATGGTTGAACTCTTGAGAAAGCCTTGAGCTTCATTGTACACTCATATCAGCATTTTGGCTAAGGAATTGAGACCAGGGTTTGTAGTACTCTTTGGGATCCCTATGGCATTTGTTTTGGTACAGTGATTCTTATGTATTTATGAATTTATTCATGTGTTATATGTATCATTTATCTTTATTTCTTCTCAGCTAAACGAATAAGAGTGCAAGTAGAATACATTGAAATTACAGTGATCTACTTGAATTTTGATTTAGTTTGTTTTTTATGTTTTCGACTGTTTGGAGAGGATCCATGGCTTCTCTTTCCCTCTTCAACTCCTCCTCTATTTGATCCATCCATCTCATTTGATTTAGAGTGCCAAAAACAGTTGCCTACCTTGCCCCATTGAGATCCCTGCAAGATTGAGCCTCTTTCCCTGCACCCAAAATCTACCTTTCCCTTAGAGCCCACAAAACATCATTTTATCCAATCAATCTCCTTTGCACCTATACCTAGGCTAAGATCAGTAACTATATCAGTCAATCTCAGGCCCGTAGTGATCATAATCCGCTAAGATTGACCCGGAGAGAGCCCTCTCCTAACCTGGTAGGGCTAGCTACTAGGCTGGGCATGGTTTGATGTTGGCCCTGGATCCTACCTTTTCAGCCTGAGGTAAATCTAGGCTCTAACACAATCCTCCGATCCAATGAAGGAAATCGTAATCGACAATCAGAGAAATCACATGATAAAGGGATAAAAGCGCAAGCCAAACCCTGATTTGTGATCAATCAATTGGGTGCGCATCTCAAGAGGAATTGGACACGCTACAGAGGAGGGCGATCCAGATCCATGTAGAAAGGGAGGTCCAGATCGCACACAGGGTGAGTTCGGTAATCTTTCAATCTGGGCTATTGCAATATTGTATGGCGCAGAGGGGACGATTATAGAGAGAGGAGAGACAGTTTTTTTGTCTATGTCTAATTGTTTAGTACTATTGCAGGCAGTAAGATTGTAGTTATGAAATTCTCAAAGACTGCATATTTTGTAATAAGCTCTGGCATTGTTTAAATGAATTTCCATTCATGTGTACTATTACCGGAATGCTGAATTTTCATTTTTATTTTTGTCCACGTTTTGTAATTGATTTTTATTTTTATTCAAAATAGTATTCCTTGTTGATATCTAACACTATTGTTGGTTCAATTTTGATATGTTATTGAAGCCTTAGAAGAGTTATCTCCAAGAGGCAGAACGAGATCGAATCAATAATGAATTCACTGAAGTATATCTAAGATAAATGATAACTATTTATCATTTAATCACAAATGTATTTTTCTTTTTGTTCCATTAATTAATATGAACTATTTCTTTTGCTTAATGGAAATCACATGGTGAATTCGCTCATAAACCAGTCCTTCCCCCTATTTTATTTCATTTGCTCTCAGATTAGGAGAGGGCTATCCTCTTCTAGCTCGAGATAGGATTTTCATCTTAAATTAGTTTTGCATTTGTAAATTAATTCTACTTAAAGTCCTCTTTCATTAGAGGAAAACATCCTAATCCTTAGTGGCATGATTGAGCCCTTATATTAATCAAAATTCTTGACTGATTTTAATCTTGATTCAAAATATTAAAAAAATCAATCATGAGGATTAATGTAATATATTATATAATAATTTATTTATTTTTTAATATAAACACTTAACATTTGAAATTACTTTTCTCATCTTTTTTAGAGTTAACTTTAGCATACTAATTACTAATTAGTTTCCTAACATTAACTTTCAATAAATAATAATAACTTAAGGGAATTAGAATAATTTTAATTTTAATTAGGTAGTGTATTTAACTAGATTTTATTTTAATTAAATGTTTCCTTAGAATAATAATAACATTATTTAGTTTAATTAACATTCATTTTAACAATTTATCATAGATATATTATAATCTTATAATAAACTAGATTAAATATTTAGTGTTATTGTTAGAACTATATTAGTGATATTTATGAATTTATTATAGTATAAGTGATTTTATTATAGAATAGTATTAGTATAGTATAAGGTATATTTCTTTATATAGTATAATCAGTTAATTAGTATAATATCATATGATATATTAGTTTAGATTTGACATATGAGATAAATAAGAGTACTTTAGTAGCTAACAAGACTTTAACGACAAATGTAGCATTACTAGTGTGTTACTTTAGGATTAATAGATAGTATTAAACTAACAAGTTTCATAGGAATAACATTATCATAGTATTATATAGGATTATCAATTAATATTCATTCAATACTATAAAGCCAATTAGGTTAGAAGAGTTAAGCTAATTGTAAGTCATAAGTTAGTTGTGTCTTGGCTGAACCCCAGATTAGCTTAAGGATCAACTCTATTGCCTAATCAGCAGGAGGGCCGATGTGATGTCTCTTCTCCATTGACGAATGAAATTCATATCTTAAGTCATCAAATATTGAGAGAAGGTAACTGGACCTAGTTAAACTAGTCAGAGCCACTAATCCAAACGGATAAGGGATCGTATTCAAGTCCCTGACTCGGTGGTTTTCCCTGATGTTGATGCAGTGATTTTTGAGGCATCAATATTTTTGGTGCTATAAGGAGGGCATGAACTGTGAATGGTGAGCAAACCCAAATCTATAATCCATTTTGAGAGTAAATATCCCTCCACCTCACCTTCGACTTCTCCCTTGCATGTTGAAACTCTAGTTTTCAAGCGAGAAGTTGAGGAAACAAAAACCATTGCTCAGCCCCGAAACATCCTAGATAAATCAACTCTAGAATCTCTTGAAGTACAATCTCTAATTCACAAACATCAAGGATTCTCAATATCACCACAGAAATCCGAGTTATCTCAATGCAGTGTAACTTTGCAATTCGTTCCTTCTTACCCCCTCACTAGACTTCAGAATGAAAAGCTTGGTATTGAACCTACTGAGTTACCTTTGATTATGATGAGAGAGTGTCACTATTAGACCCTTCACTTGTTTTCCTTGCTCTTTTTCTTTTAGCAAAGGTAAATCAATATGTTCAATACAAATATTTTCACTTTAAAGTCTAGTGAGGGCGTGAGAAGGAACGAATTACGAAGTTACACTGCCTTGAGATAACTTGGATTTCTATGGTGATATTGAGGATCCTTGAAGTTTGTGAATTAGAGATTGTACTTCAAGAGATTCTAGAGTTTATTTATCTGAGATGTTTTGGGGTTGAGCAGTGGTTGTTGTTTGCTCATCTTCTCGCTTGAAAACTGGAGTTTCAGCATGTGAAGGAGAAGTCGGAGTTGAGGTGGAGGGAGATTTACTCTCAAAATGGATTATATATTTGGGTTTTCTTGCCATTCCTAGTTCATGCCCTCCTTCTAGTGCCCAAAATGTTGATGCCTCGAAAATCACTACATCAACATCAAGGAAAACCACCCAGTCAAGGACTTGAATACCATCCCTTATCCGTTTGGATTAGTGGTTTCGACTAGTTTAACTAGGTCCAACTACCTTCTCTCAATCTCTGATGACTTAAAATATGGCTTTCATTCAACAATGGAGAAGAGACATCAGATCAGCCCTCTTGTTGATTAGGCAAGAGAGTTGATCGTTACGCTGATATGGGGTTCAGCCAAGCCATGACTAACTTAAGACTTACAATTAGCCTAACTATTCTAACCTAACTGGCTTTACAATATTGAATGAATATTAGTTGATAATCCTATATGATACTATGATAGTGTTATTCCTATGAAACTTGTTAGTTTAATACTATCATTAATCCTAAAGTAACGCACTGTTAATGCTACATTTGTCGTTAATGTCTTGTTAGGTACTAAAGTACTCCTATTTGTCTCACATGTCAAATCTAAACTAATATATCGTATGATATTATACTAATTAACTAATTATACTATATAAAGAAATACACCTTCTACTATACTAATACTACTATATAATAAAATCACTTATACTATTGTATATTCTTAAATATCACTAATATAGTTCTAATAATAATACTAATATTTAATTTACTTTATTATAAGATTATAATTGTAAAATGAATGTTAATTAAACTAAATAATGTTATTATTATTCTAAGAAAACATTCAATTAAAATAAGATCTAATTAAATACACTATCTAAGTAAAATTAAAATTATTCTAATTCCTTTAGGTTATTTTTATTTATTTAAAGTTAATGTTAGAGAACTAATTAATAATATAGAATGGTAAAATTAACTCTAAAAAAGATGAGAAAAGTATTTTCAAATG
Organism: Pinus taeda; assembly: GCA_000404065.3. Taxonomy (NCBI): domain Eukaryota; kingdom Viridiplantae; phylum Streptophyta; class Pinopsida; order Pinales; family Pinaceae; genus Pinus; species Pinus taeda. Next base: position 72,645 of record APFE031254751.1, on the reverse strand, counting down.
TGAAGTGTTATTGATTAAAAATAAATAAAGTAATATACAATATATTACATTAATCCTCATCAAGATTAAAATTAGTCAAGAAGTTTGATTAATATAAGTGCTCAATCATGCCGCTAAGGATTAGGATGTTTGCCTCTAAAGAAAGAGGACTTTAAGTAGAATTAATTTACAAATGCAAAACTAATTTAAGACAAAAATCCTATCTCGAACTAGAATGGGATAGCCCTCTCCTAATCTGAGAGCAAATGAAAGAAAACAAGGGAAGGATTGGTTTATGAGTGAATTCACCATGTGATTTCCATTAACCAAAAGAAATAGTTCATATTAATTAATGGAATAAAAAGAAAAATACGTTTGTGATTAAATGATAAATAGTTATCATTTATCTCATATATACTTCAATGAATTCATTATAGATTCGATCCCATTCTGCCTCTTGGAGATAGCTCCTGTAAGGCTTCAATAACATATCAAAATTGAATCAACAATAGTGTTAGATATCAACAAGAAATACTATTTTGAATAAAGATCGAAATCAATTACAAAAATTGGACAAAAATAAAAATGAAAATTCAGCATTCCGGTAATGGTAAACATGAATGGGAATTCATTTAAACAATGCCAGAGCTTATTACAAAATATGCAGTCTTTGAGAATTTCATAACTATAATCTTAATGCCTGCAATAGTACTAAGCAATTAGACATAGCCAACGAAACCTTATCTGTTCTCTCTGTAATCGTCCCCTCTACGCCATACAATAGTGCAATAGCCCAGATTGAAAGATTACAGAACTCCCCCTGTGCGTGATCGGGACCTCCCTTTCTGCATGGATCTAGATCGCCCTCCTACTCATAGAGCAGTCCCTCCTCTATAGCATGCCTGAGTCCTCTTGAGATGCATGCCCAATTGATTGATCACAAATCAGGGTTTGCCTTGCACTTTTATCCCTTTACATATGATTTCTCCGATTGCCAATTGTGATTTCCTTTATCGGATCAGAGGATTGGATGAGGTCTTGCTTTTATGTGTGCATCCCTTTGTTATTTTATTCCTCTGGTTGCCAATTGTGATTTCCTTCATCGGATCAGAGGATTGGTGAGGCCTTGTTTGTGAATGTTCCTTTGTTATTGCGATATGCGATCTTCGATCGCTTTATCACAATGTAAAATTTCTTATAATATTTAAAAGGAACAGTTTTATCAAAATGATTTTTAAAATGAATTATTTACGTCAGGCCTTTTGATAAATATTTTTCTTGTAATGAGGTCAATACTAGTTTATTTATCAACTCGCAAATCTAACTAAATTTATTAAAAAGGGACCCATTTCATATTAAAAATTTTGTGTAATTTTTTTTATAGAAATGGGGGGTTTTTGTACAACACAAAAATTGGTGATTCACTAGAAGAAACAGTTATCTCTAAGAAAGTAATATAATATCTTAACCTTCTTATTCTGAAAACTTTAGTGGATAGAGAAAATCTAATATAACTAGGTGTTGTGTTGTACAACAACCCCCCATTTCATAAATTTTTTCTTTCTAACTATAATATGAAATGGGTCCCTTTTAAACATAGATGTGAGAATAAAATTGGTATCAACTCATCATTACAAAATCCTTTATCAAAAGGTCCAAAGGAAACGTAATATTATAAACCTTTCGAACAAATATGAAATCGGTCTTATGAATAAACATAAAATTCTTTATTATTGCGATAAAGCGATCGCAAGATCACATATCACAAAAACAAGGAAAACATAATATAAAGTCCCATTGATTTACCTCGATCGGAAAAGTGAATAAATATCAGTTATCAGGAAAGGCGAGCAGCAAATAACAAAAGGCCCTCCCACTATTTCTCTGATGTGATATTGCTATCGGCAATTGGGGGATGTGATGCAGCGCATGTTAAGACACCTTTAAAATCTCCCGATGTGATAAGGTGTATCGCCATCGAGGATCAACGATTTTGCAATAGTATAAGTATTACAACCTGAGCTCATCCCTGATTGTGATCCGATAAATCAAGGCGCGAGTTTCAAAATAGATTTAAAAGGCTTGCATGCATTATTGTGGATTATTATTAAAAGCCTTCTAGTTCCCAATAGCGATTTACTTATGATTATCCGCCAAAAAACTCAAGCCACGCTTGAATGAATCATTCGGCATATAAATGATATGATGGGTATTTAAAATGATTGATAGGTTAAGCAGCTAATTAATGAATCAGTTATGCTGAGATCTTCCCTGAGTTTGTATCGACGGTAATATTATTTTAATCTTTCATTACTCGCTAATTGATATAATTATTTCATATTGGCTCACACCACCTATTCTCTGTATCACGTTCATTTTATTCCTTATGCAGAGCTCCACTGAAACAACAAGTTCAAGCCAAATGGGAAAGAAATCCAAGAGATCTGCGGCAGCAGTGGCTACTGCAGTAACATTGAAATCCACCACTTATCCAGGACCAAGCAAAAAGGGATTGATTTTAGACACTATGTGTCTTGGCCTTGGAAACACAAGCTGGCAAAGCATATATAATCTAATTGAAGTAGAGGAGCCTAAAACAGTATCAGTACAAGCTACCGTAGATTCAACTAGAAAATCAGAGGCTTCCCTGAAATATTTAGCTGACTCATATCTACACCGAATAGCAGCTCATGAAAAAATTCTTCCATACACTGATGTAGTGCGATGGGCAGTAGAGGAAATCCCAGTTTTAAATAGAACATTTTGCACAGTTGACGGAAGGGTCTCTAGTTCATTTCAACCTGATGATTTAAGGAAAATGTATCACTTGCCTGAACCTCAAAAGAAATACAATAAAGCATTTCTTCAAAAGTTCACAAGTAAGAATGAGACTAAATCGGCCCCAATTCAGGAGTGGAGACAGAACCCCATAAGGCACAAACATGAATCTTCAGGTAAGTACTCTGTAGATTCATTATGTTCTCCTTACTGTTATACTAGGGCAATGATTTGTAGAATTTGGGGATTACATGATTCTGCAAAATTCACTATTGAAATGGTTCCTTTAATGGAAGCGGCGATTAATAGTGAAGTAATGGAATGGGGAAATATATTGTTAGATAAATTAGCCACTGCAATTCTTGAGTTTACAAATAAAACTCGCGTGATCGATGGGTCTATTTGTCTGTTTTATTTTAGTGCTTATATTTTAGATACTCTTTGTTTCAATTCTGAATTTCCTATACTGGGGTGGAGATGGACTTCAAAAGACCCCATGCCAATTCACATTTATCACCAAAAGTTGTGGAAAGTGCACTATAAGGACCACTTGTACCAAATCTGTAATGGTTTTATGTTTCCTATTTCCTATGCCATTTTTATAAGCATGCCCCAAAGATTTCTTCATTAGCATAAATTAACCTAACCGTTGTTGGAAATTGGTTTGGGGAGGATAAGTTCACATACCTAAGGGTTCTTGGTAGCCTTGCAAGACCTCATGTCCTTCCTCTGTACATACCTGACAAGCTGTTAGCCCGAGAATTGGCCTATCAAATTACAACCGCAGTAACATCCAAGACTCTTAGCATTTCAAAAACGCAGGCTTGGCCTACTTTTCCTTTGAGATGCGGTGTTTATACTTTACAGGACTACAAGCATGAGGAGAAGGAGGTAGAGAAAATGATTATGCTTAATCTTGCAACCATTCATAATAGGAAATTCGATCCAAGGAAAGTTGCCTATACCATGCTTGAACAAGCGAAACTTACAAGGTTTGATCATGAGAAAGATGATTTTGATGACTTGTTTTCTTCGGAAAAGTTATTATTCTAGGTACAAGCATTGGCCAAAATGAGATATAACGATGAAAGGCTAGTAGAATTCAATAAGCTTAGAGAACAGAGGTTACAAAATCTACCTTTGGACTTATTAGCGACTACCCTGACAACACAATCAAGCGAGCCTGAACAACAAATCATTGACAAACCTCCTGCTCTAGGAAAAATTATCAAAAGAGGAAAAGAACAATAGCAGGAGAAAGAGTAAGAGAAAGAGCAGGAGAAAGAGAAGAAAAAAGAACAGGATAAAAGCGGCGAAAATATCAATGAAGATACCCAGATTGATCCTAAACTACTCCAAGAATCGCAGCAATTTGACTCCATTATAAGCAATCTGTAATGTCCAAAAGGTGCCAATACACCCAAAGTAACAGATGGACAAGATATAGTGTCAACAACGGTTCCGAATGAAGGAACCAGTGGCCTACCCCTAGCACTGATTTAGAAATGATTCCAAAAGATCCCTCTGATCAAATTATTTTGCAGGTGGAGGACATACCTCCATTAGATGTATTTTACAGTCCAAAAACACAGGGTTGTAGTGAAAAGACAGAGGAAAAGGAGAAGACTTGATCAATCTTCCCTGTTTCCAGCACAAATAGAGACAACTAATGTAGTATGGAAAGAAGAGTTTAACCCTTCCGATGACCTAACAAAGCTTTCTCAGTATGCCGGAGCTTATTCGGAAGACACTATGGACAAGGCATTGGAAGTAAGTAATCTACTTAAATAAAAGGACCAAGCGATTGTTTCATTGCAATCACAGGTGTCCGAAGCACAACAGAAAATTGAACAGTTGGAATAGCAACTATCAACACAGTAGCAATTAAACAATCAATTGAATAATTAATTGCTTGAAGAGAAACAGAGAATAGACTCAAGGGCAATACAAAAGCAAAAAGAATTATCTGAAGCATTGGCCAGGTTAAAGACAATTAATGAACTAATGATGAAAATGAAAGATGAGCAAATCACTCAGCTATCACTTCAAATAGATAAGTTCAAGAGTCTTCCACAATGTGCAGATTTCCGGTCCGAAGTGCTACAGATTAACAAAGCATTGGTTACATAGTTAAGACTGTTATGTCATAACATTTCTCAGGTTGAGCCCCTTTGTGATATAACGACATCAATAGGTGACAAATCAGTCGATGCTAGGCAAGATTTGGAACAAGCTGATGATACTCTAACAAATTTTATTGCTTGCAAGGCACCAATGAAGGGCAAGCAGCAAATCTACCCAAAATCCTAGAATCACACAAGGAGATCATTTTCTTAGAATGGCAGTCACAACTGATGAAAGTAGAGAGAGAGATTTCCAGATGTAGATTATCTACAAGTAATTTAATTGAGCTTATCAATAACACTTTTTATCTGTCTAACATGATTTCACAATGCACCCCAGGTAAATTGTTGTGAGCTAAGACATTGGAGCAAGCATGCAATCAAGAGTTGGAGAAGAATAGAAGATTAATCGTTGGCATCCAAAGTTTAACTTGGGATACCTATTGGTTTTTCTTAGTAAAACCATACAGTCAAAGGGTCGCCCTCAAATGTTTAACCGATGCGATCAGTTGTATCATTCCCAAAATCCATGATGCTACATACTCAGCTCAACTCCATTCTCATCTTAGTCGTCCCCTAGAATTGGAACCGATGCTTGCAATCTGCCAACTCAAATCAAAAGGAGAACAACCAAAACAATGAATCATGTTGGCGACTATCAACAAACCTATTGTGGAGGAGATACTCAAGATTTAGTTGTACCAATTAATAGCATTTTATTTTTATAGCTAGTTAGTTTAATTAGTATTTATAGACCCTTTCATGCATTTAGAAAGGGTCCTTAGTTTTTGTATAAAACTCAAACCTGGAAGTTGCACTATTGTGCTTCTGGTATATTTTTTTATAAAGACTGGGCCAGTATTCCAAATTCTAATGAAGAAAAGCTTTGATGGGATGTGCATTATTGCCTTGATGTGAAAGTATTTCTAAGTTGGAAAAGGGAATTTGAATGCGGCTGATATCGGGAATGATTCACAACACATATGGTACTATTATCTATGATCTTGTTTCATTCTTTCATGTGAATCGTCATTTGATTACTCTTGCTATCATTGGATATTGTATGTGTTTTCAATAGCAATCCTTATATTTTTCACTATTGAATGTTTAAGGAATGTTATTCTTTTAGTCATATATGTATCAGTGATATATAAAGGATAATTGTAATAATGTTTTAATGATTATTTTGTTCAACTACTTGAGCAAATTAATTATCATATGAATTAATGCCTTTTTTTACCAATAGAGTCATCTATGTGACTGTTTGTGGATATAGATTATCAAACGTTACACTAAAAACATAAATTTACTGGGATAGGATAGTTATTCATATTTTTACTTTTTGGATTAAATCATTAATCCATTACCATTTTATTAGAAAACCACTCATTTGTCAATCCCTTTTTTATTTATCATTGGGAAACTGGTCCCATTATTTCCAGTTGGAGCCACCATACCAAACGGAAAAGGAGTTGCATTAAGGTCTGGACCAGGTGGTTTTCACCGATGTTGCGGCAGTGATTTTCGAGGCATCAACATGGTTGGCACTAGAAGGAGGGCATGAACTATGAATGGTGAGTAAACCAAAACCTATAGACGATTCTGAGAGTAAATCTCCCTCCACCTCACCTCGGACCTCCCGTTTTCATTCTGGAACACCAGTATTCAAACGAGAAGAAGAGGAGTCAACTACCACTACTCAATCCCATCATACTCTAGATCGATTAAGTCCTGAGTCTCCTGAAGTTCAGTCTCTCATCCAAAAACTTCAAGGCTTTTCGATATCACCACAGAAATCTGAAGTATCTCAACACAGTGAGACTTCGCAATTCAATCTACCTTGCCCTCTCACCAGACTTCAAAGTGGAAAGCTCGGTATTGAACCTACTGAGTTGCCTTTCACAAAAAGGAAAAAGGCTAAAAAGAACACTGAAGGATCAGACAGTGAGACCTTCTCATCATCATCCTCCATTTCATCTTCTCCAGTGCGAAGTCAACCATCCACTCGTCCATTACACATTGTTGTTCAGTAGGGATCACCAACTTCAACATCCCAACCTATTCAATCTTCAATACCAACTCCTCCCCAAACACCTGGAATAATATTCGGAATATAATTTGTTATTAGTTATACGATGGCTCAGAATCCATGGAATAGTCCTGGTGCAGTCACTATACCTACACCATTGCATCCATTACCAGATTCTCTTGAAAAATGGTTGCCGAAATTTAATCCAGATGCTGGAACATTAGCCGAAGAACATATCAAAAATTTCATGTTATCAGTTAATCTAAAAGGAGTGAAATCTAAAAGGAGTGACACAGGAATATGTTGCTGTTAGGATTTTCCCTTATGCTTTACAAGGATCAGCTGGGTCTTGGTATTTTTCCCTACCCTCTGGATCCATTACCAGCTGGAACATTTTTCAAGAACAATTTCTCACTAAGTATGGTGATGATATATCTTTAGCAACATTAATCAATGATCTTTCGAATCTTACGATAGAATCTAGAGAACCTATCAAGGAATTCAACTCGGGATTCAATAAACTCTTGAATGAGATTCCAACCAACTCTAAACCAAGTCAGCAAATCATAAGTGAATGTTATATAACAACCCTACTGTAGTGCCCACCCTAGTTTCCTGACTCTAATATGACATTATCTTGCATACTTTAGTCTATGAGTAACTCAGGCTGAGGATCCACAAACGTGACTCTATTATCAGCGAATGTGATGTTTATGTATGTTCTCTATTAATATTATGATTACGATATAATTAATGGTTATGTGTATTCTCTATTGATATCATGATGGT
>APFE031254751.1:26021-64608 GCA_000404065.3 Pinus taeda | reverse complement strand
TGATGGTGATAGTAGTAAAGGATAGACATGTTTCTATTGATATTATAATGATGATAGCCTTGATCTATATGTATGGTTCCATTAAGGTTATGATGATGCTAGCCATGATGGAGGTATCCCCTATGTTAGCTACCTACATTAGTTCTGGTTCACAATGAATGGTGATGTGAATGACCAGGTGATGGTAATTAATGCTATTATGACAATGACTATCACTGAAAAACCTGGTTACTGATTATTATTGAGTATGGTAGGAAAACCCCCAGAGGCACTCGCACATGATGAGTTGACGACACTTGGTTTGATGAAAATTTATATTATTTTATATTTGAAATTCTAATCGACTTTGAAACCTACTATATATGGTTATCTATATTCCGATGATATGTTAATGGTTGCAGGCACAGATGAGTTTCTTGGCCGAATGACTCACATATGGGTGATGGGGTTGTACAAGTGGATGGAACTACATGGGAGGGGTGGGACAGTGTCCCTGATCTTACCCACTAGCATTCCCGCCGTGACTTGGGCTGGAAGGGTTGAAACACCTTTGCCTTGAAGATCACGATGCCATGAGGACAGGTCCCAAAGTTGGGTCGCTCATGAGGAGTTTACTGGGGGGCGTGCATCAAGGCGGATTCCTTGACCCCCGACACCATTAGTCTCACTATAGCAGGAAACATAAGAGATGATAGTGGTCTATGACGTTGCACGATATTTTCCCCTCTTAGTCACTGGATGCTTGAAGGGCAAGTGGGGTGGCACCCTTGGAATTTCAGGGGAAATTCTTGAAGGGTACGACCAACTTGGCACCCTTGGCATCACAATTAAACTATTGGTGTGGCACCTGTTGTGTGTGGAGCATGATTGTTCAGAGGTCTTTGTTTCAGCCGGATGTATACCCCAGGAAGTTTTGTACACCCCTCCACGCGGGGGGGTGCAGGGGGGACTTTTCCCCCCCCGCGGGGGTCCGAGGGGGCCGATCCCCCCTGGCTGGGGGGTTCGGGGGCCAGCGATCCCCCAGCAGGGGCTCGGGGGCAACGCCCCCGAAGCTAAAAATAGATGTAAATTTTCCTTGTAAAAGTATAGTAATTTCTAGTCAATCTGAGTCGTTCATTAAGCGGATGATCTGACGGTAGAACTTATGTTTAGTTTAGGGTTTTTTGCCCTAGAAGGAAACCCCTCTCTTTGTATGAGGGCATTGTATTTTGAGGCGGATATAGATGTGTATTCTGTGTGAGCGGGAAACAGAGAGGTGAGACTGTGAGAGAAAACAAAGGATATTACAACGGCTTTGCTGTAGGTTGTGTCTCTTCATTTTGCTGGATAATAGAAAGGAAGGACTGGCTGTTCGAGGTGGACGTAGCCCAAACTGGGTGAACCACGTATATCTGTTCTCTCTTTGTTTTGTGCGTTTTCTGTGTTTATATTTCTGCAATATTTTATGTGTTCCATTGCTCCGTAATATATAATTTTCTAACACTGGGACCCTTCAGTTTCTCCCACAATAAGGCTTGCATGCGACTAGGGAATTTTCTAGGTAGTTTTGTGCTAGCGACTCTAGATTTTGTGGCACCTTTTTAGGACCAGGACTCAAGCCACTACCCAAAATTCCATGAAACATCCAAACAATGATACAAATTCATATAATTGAACAAGGACTTGACTAGACACCTACTAGCCATGACATTCATTTCGTCAAACATGTCAAAAATATGCAATCTACAAGGTTCAACAACATATCTGAGCATAGGGGTCTCATAATTATCTGAGAATCACTAAAAAGCATTGATGCCTTATCACATTAGCTACATTATCATTTATTAGGTCACATATTCATTTTTCATTCATTTACAAATCAAAACATGGTGAGAGCCATACATCATCAATATCATAAAACTCACTCTCAAATAACATATAATCAACATAAATATCAAGGATATAACAACCATATAAACAACACATAAACAAGTATATTTACCCATAAAATACCAAGGAGAAATAGATCTCTTATTAATGAATGCAAAGGCCAACCAGTTTTGGGACTTAAATGTTGCACCTGACCATATATTAGCTAAACCAAATCTCTCTTCAACCAATCTCCCCCATGACATATTCCAAGAATGAATGTGGGATCTCATAAAACAAATCCATTGAAACCAAACCAAGGATTCCAAAGGCCAAAACACCTCAACTCTTAAACAATGATTCCAACTCACAGTCAGAAATCACTAACCATCACCAAATTGGTCTGTACTCAAGTTGTCCAAGGCTATAGGGTGTTTGTTCCAACCAAGTATATAGGATGAGTAACTCAACCCATAGCTGCTTTCGGGCTCTAGAGTGTTTGTCTAACCAAGGCTCTAGGACTAGTAACTCAGCCCACGAAGGGCTCCAGAGCATTTGTCCAAACAGGGCTCCAGGATTAATAACTCAACTCAAGTCATTACAGGGCTCCAAAGCATTTGTCCAACCAAGGCTCTAGGAACTAATAACTGAACCCACAACCAAAGGAACATGAGAACCAACCAGAAAGAAAAAGGGAAATACTCCCATGACACCATGGCTATCCAAGAAATGGAAAGGCTAGGAAAAACAACTATTAATCGAGGAAATCATCCATGTCAATGACAGATCAGGACCAAGAAACCACATGCATGTTCCATGCATGCCAAAACTAGTAAGGAAATCATGCATGCGACTTGGTACCCACAATCAAAACCTATGGTCCTCTTATGATTTCCCAATGTCGTCTTATGATTTCCCACTTTTCCATTACCATTTTGCTCCAAATACTAGGTATGCCACACTTCGCCAATAGTGCTCCAAGAAAATCTGTGTCCAAGATTATGAGAGAGAGAGAGAGAATAGAAGAGAGCTGCACCAAAACCTATAAAAATATTACCAAATGATCCTTAGGATATTTTTTTTATCAATGAGGCTTCTATTTTCTTCATTTTCTATTACTTTTATTCGTTTTCCTCCCCACATGCAACATGTGACCTTTCACCTTCATTTTCTTCTAATTAACATTATTTTCATAAATAAAATGCTAATTAATGCCTCTTTCATTTCCAAAGCCTTTGTCATTTCCTTTGCCAATTTCCTTTAGTGAAAATAACATAAATGAACACCCATTATGATTTTTTTCCCAACATTCATCTTTGAATATGTGTCCCATGACCACGATTATTATACTTTTTTTACATGAATTTTTACCTATGGATGTTACTAAACCCTCCTGCTTGGGGAAACACCATCCTTGGTGTTCAATGACACCTACAACCAATAAGATTGTTGAAAGAAAAACATACTACCCATGGAGCTTTATAAAACAACTCGTTGTGGTATTTACAACGACCATTATTGAAAGCATGACAAGCATACTTCTTACTAGAGATTTATAACAACCACATATACTCATGCACATTGTCTTCAACTAGAAAATAACAATATTTTTTATGGATATTTATAAATCCAGATCGATACAATATTTACAATAATATACACATATACACATATACACATATGCACATTTGTTCAACTAACAAATGAAGGATACGATGTCTGCATCAGCAACATGGGAATCCAGAGGCTCACACCTCCACCCTCAAAGTAGTACCAGGATTCACCTCCTTCCCAAGAAGTGAAAAATTCATCTCCAAAGTCAAAGTCTACATCCAATGTCTAATGCTACAATCCTGCGTTATCGTACCCTCAGTGAACTTCTACCGTCTCATTATTCCAGGGAACACTCTCAATGTGCATCTGATTCCATATGGAAATGCTAATGACCAAAATAAATCTATTCCTTTAACTTACCTTCTCTTCTACACATTCCCTTGAGCAATCCGATCATTCTCTTCCATGCTATCACACACCTTCCAAGTTTTGTGGGCATCCCCTTCTCAATTACATAGTCCCTCAAGTGACCCCTCCCTTAGCAAGGCTTCCTTGCATCGGAAGGTCAAATAACCAAGGAATATACCTACCTCAAAACCATCATACCATTCATAGCATGATTATGGAAATCAATGGAGACTATTGGGTACTAGTGTCCAATAATGGCCCTACTCCTGAAGTGCTTTACTAGTATCTGGTTGCTTGTTCCAATTTCTTTCACTGCTAACGCTAGTAGTTCTTACAATCAGTTTCAACCATCCCAAACTGGGCATTGCATGATTTCTTGTACCAAGCACATAATTTACATTAGATTCAAAATAAATTTAAATAAACTCAAATCATATCTCTTCAGTAGCTTGTAAACAAGGTACCCCTGCAATTATGCTTACTTCCTGTCACAACAAGTCAAACTATTTGTTCGATCAAATAATCATGTATAAACATATCACATCCGATTAGCTAAAAATGCAACCATCATAGATCAAAATCATGAATTGCATGCAACCATAATATAAAAAATCATAGAATATGTAACCATCATAAATCATAAACATAAATCACATGCATAATAAAACTGAAATGAAATATTGATACTTATCCTTAAATTGATCCTTCTCTTCTACCTTTATCGTTTCCGTACACACACCAGATCGATCACAACACTCGGCAAGCACCCAGTTCCTTTGCTTCTCTTACATCATGTACACACACACAGTGTATATCACAACATGTACATCCACACATGAAACACAACACCACATAAGACATAGACCCACACCTGATGTACAACACAACACATACATATATACTCGATGTACAACACAACGCATATACCTACACCCAATGTACAACACAACATACACAACTACGTCTGGGGTACAACACAATACATATACATATAGAGAGTACAACACAATGAATACACATGTCATAATACCATGACTAGACAATACACATACATAGTACCCCATGACCACAACACAACATGTACGTCATGCACACAATACCACATATACACTAGCACCATATGTATAACATTTACATAGTACCACCTATACACCAAAAAAACCTACACAATGTGTGCACAACATGACATGTACATGACACCACCTGCACAACATGACATGTACATGACACCACCTGCACAACATGTACACAACACTATATGTACACTGCACCATCTATACAATGTGTACACAATACCACATGTACAGAACTCCACATGCATGACATGTACATGAAACCACATGTACATAATGCCACATGCACAACATGTACACAACACCACCTGCACACAACACCACATGTACAACATGTACAAAAAATCACATGCACACAACACCACATGTACAACATGCACACAACACTATATGTACATAGAACTTCATATACAACATGTAGATAACACCATATGTACAGAACACCGCATATCTGACATGCACACAAAACGATATGCACACAACACCACATATATTTCATGCACACAATACAATATGTACACAACATTGCATATCCAACATGTACATAGCGCCATCTATACCCAACACTACATATGTAATATACACACGACACTATATATAAAACAGGAACATAACACCATACTTACAATTGTTGAATATACAATATGCACAACATATATACAACAATAACACTACTATCCAAAACCACACTGTCTCTACCAAGCAACCTTGCTTCTAGTGTCTTATCCAAGCTTGTCCCGGCATGTGGCAAAGCACATTTATTTCATTCCATTGATGTATCCCTCAACATAGTTTGTCCATAGCATAAACATAGGCATAGTATAAACACATAATATAAACTCATATCCACATGATATTGACCTCATAAATTTTTCAGGGCTACTCTTCCCACTTGATTCCTCATAAGACCAGGAACATACACATGCAATTCACTTCCATAAGAAATCATTTTTCTACAAGAGTGATCCCTCACAACCTTGTCAGACAATGAAATAGATATATAGATACATATATACATATACATAAACATTAGCATAAAACAACCATGATCTTGTTAGACAATGAAATACATACACACATATACACAGATAAACATTACCATTAAATAAAAATGATCCATGAAGACCCTGTCACACATGGAATACATGCATACATACATATATGTATACAAATATAAACATCAACATAATCATGATCACAACATAATTACTAGATAGCATAAGGTCAAGGTTAACAGAACACCCTTTATTCATGCACAATGTGCACAACACTGAGAACGAACATTCCCAACATGGCCAAAGCATCCGATGCCTCAAATCTATTTACTTTACCTTTCCTAATTACCTTGCTCATGATTGTACTATCACTGTCCATTTACACCAATGGACTGAACCTATCCAACCAATTGTCATATTCTTACCTTCAACTACCGTTACCCATGTACTGAGCTTCATTCAGGTATTACCATATCTGCTAGGTTTCATTCAACTCTCCCTGAGATCCATTAACTTTCCTCTTTCCCAACTAATTCCAAAGAGCCTCAAAACATAAAATACAAGAACAAGAAATCCAACAAGAATAAAACCCATGAAAACCAATAGCAATATGACATCACAAACAAAGTGACATTATCATTCACTAGACATAATCAAGACCAGAAATCAAGCACAAAAAATCACAAAAGGCCAAGAGCAAAAGTATGGAAACAAACACCATGATTCAATCCCCATGGTTCCCAGTGCTTTCAAGGGAAAATTCAACTTCATCCTTCTTCAATATTTCATGGCAGTATTTTTTGCCATGTAATTCCTTGCATCATACTGCCATACACACATATCTCTGAAAGTATAAACAAATATAACAATATAATAACTATCTTACCTTGTTGTGCCAAGGATATTTCCTTGTAACTAAACACGTCCATGCCATCTCTCAAGGGAATCCAATTTCGTTGATGGATCTAGATATAACTGAACATGAGTTGTTATAGCTATAAAATACATGTCCATGAATATAGCACATATCCACATAATTTCAGACAATATTACGGTTAAGAAGGCTTCTTGTATTCAAAGCATTCACTCATTTGGAATTCCGATTTCCAAACATAGCCAAATAAATCCTCACCCAATTCTTTTATTTGAACTTTTTACCTTATTGTAATCTAGTCTTACTATGTATTGTCACATCACTCAACTGTTAGTTATATAAACACATCGACTATTGCCTTGACACACTAATACCAAGCATGTTTCCCTACAACTGCTCACACATGTTAGCCACATGTCGTAAGGATCAAAACATCATGTGTATTTATTGAAATCCACCTTTTCCAAGACTAACAACCATGGCACAATCAACTAATAGTCAAAATCATAATACTACAACTAGCACACACTTACACTCACCTACATATCAAGTGTCTCAACACATATGTGTTAGTACAACCATCTTAAAAAAAGGTCACTTTTCGTGCAATCTTATAGGAACATACTCATATCATGCAAATAATGAAGCATTCAAACAAACTATAAACATACCATGTTAGATAAATCAACTAGATGAAATGATAGACACCAAAGACTCAAACACCAAATAGGCTACACAATAAAACTCATACCTCAATGTATCGCAGGGGAGGCTATCTTATTTTCATAATAAATCTAGATTTGCATGATATAACTTATCAACATATCAACTCAAACATAAATAAGATCGTGATATCCATAATAATAACTAGCTAACATCTTCACCTCATAAGTTCATAAACGATTTTCATTCATACATAACAATCACATAAGCACAATCAATCTATATTAGTACAACATAATATCACAAATACATCATATCATACCTGAATGTCATAACCATAACTATCTACACAGACTAATCTAGGTCAACACGATACATACAAAATCAAGATATTAATGAAATACCCATAATCAACGAATTAACTAAAATAAAACAACAAAAACAATGCATATAACAACAAATTACCATCATTCATGACTATTCGACACATGTGCATATGACCACACTGATTCACTATCATTTACCATGCATGTAACCATAGCAACAATAAAATGACAAACATGTATATAACCCTAATGCATATAACAATCCATTAACTAACATACTTGCATGCCAAACATACAATATTTGTATGACAATCTTCTCTTACCCCAAAGTCTAGTGTTGCAACCTCACTCTGATGGTTTGCATTTCCTGCTTTATCTCAGTCAACACATTAACATGATAACATAGCAACAACATCATGATGACATAAATACATAAAATGACCTCACAATGTATATCTAACCTATTATTCGTGCATAACCACAACCATAAAAATGCATGCACAAAAAACTATAGATATTGTCATGCATAACAAATGGATATATAACTGACATCGATTCATGACAAATACATCCCAAGAACAAAACCATAAGCTCCTACACGAGAACACAACTGCAACAATGACCACTACCATGCATACATAACAAGAACATATACACCCTACATGCATGCATGCAAAAAGCATTTCGCCCAGCCAGTCCAAGTGTTGAACCATACTTTGCTACCACTCTCTAACACCCTCCTCCAACATCTACCCAGGTAACCTACCAATCGAGGTAAACATGTGACAAAGAGTTACAATGATATTATTCAAATCCCTATGTATCAATTAAGGAAGTGGAACCAATGGAACATAGACAACCTAAGCTTCTACACATGCAATAGAACCCCCAAGAGCCATCCAACCCATCTAGGTGACCAGGCCCTCAGACAAACTTGCTTTTGTTGCACTAAAGCCTCAGTCGCTCCCTTGCCATGGGAATGCATGTAACTGTAGACTTTTCCAGGTATTTTTGTGCCAGTGACTTCACATTTTGAGCTACATTTCCAATGCCAAGGATCAGGCCACTTCATAGAACTCCATGAAACTTCCAGAAATGAAATGTAACATCCAAACAATGATACAATTTCAAATAATTGAACAAGGACTTGACTGGAGATCTACTAGCCATGACATGAATTTCGTCAAACATGTGTTAGGTCCCTATACTACTAGTGTAGCCCCTTAGTGTTACTAGTGCAACCCCCTTATTGTATTTGTGTCCCCACGTAGTCCCCATATTGTTATTATTGTGCCCCATAGAAGCCCAATGTTTTTATTGTTGTGCCCTTACAATATTATTGTTATGTACACTTTGATTATATTGCGACCCCTTAGACTCCTATACATAAAAGGGGGTCATGTAAATTGTATCAGCAAACAAGTTTTCATTTCTGTAATGTAAATGAGGTTTCCCCCTCGAAGAGACTAATTTTGAAGTTATTAATCTAACTCTTCTTCTATTTTGTAATTTGATTGCATGATATTTGGTATCAAAGCTTTGGATTCTAGGGTTTTACCTTTTCAAACAAGTCATCGTGAATTTTTCACTATAATGTTTTTTATATGAATTTTGAAAAGCTAAAATTAGAATCCATTTGAGCCGAAATCAGAGTGAACCTTGCATCCAAATCTCAGGTCTTGTCTCGCTATATTTTTAGAGATATGTGCTAAGGAAGTGAGGGTTTTGGCAAGCTCCAAAATTCCATCTCAAATAGGTGACCTAGGGAAAATATTCATAATTTTCTCTCTAAGCATTAGATTCAAATTTTGAAAAATTAACAAAAATATGATGGACTATAGTTTTTTGGGTATTATTTTCAGGGCTGAAGGTCAAAACAGTGACACATGGCACATCGTACAAGTTCTCTCTACTGAACATGTCTATAATCAGGTCATCATGGGAGATTTGGAATAACTCTTTCTTCGAGAATCCAATCTCGATCAAACTTGTGGGGTTATAAATAAGACTCAGATGACTACCATAGGCAAGAATTTTAGAACTTGGAGATCCTAAATTACAAAGTTACAGTTGTTTAAATATCGAGCTCCTAAAAACAAGAAAATGGATGACTAAAATAAAAAAAATAGAAACACCTAGTAAGCAAAATTGGATGGATGATTTGAAGAATGCAATCGAAGCTAAGATAACTATTTTTATCTATGCCATGGAAGTTAATATATATGATATAGAAGAAGAATTGAAAGGCAACATGGAAGATTTTAAGAAAGATAAGGAATATTTGGAGGAAGGTTGGACAAATTTTCTACAAGAAAGGCTTCCTCATGATGAAAAGGTAGTTGACAAACTTATGATGAGGAAGTTTGATGGAAAGGATTCGGTAACTTGGATATTACAGATGGAGAAATATTTTGACCTACATGATGTGCAAATGTAACAAAAGGTATGTATTGCATAATTATATTTAGAACCCAATTAGTTTACATAGTATAGAGGGATTTGTTCTCGAAATCACTTTTCACCTAGTACATATTTATGGAGGAAATGATAGCACATTATGAAGATACAAAGAGAAATACCTACTTTAGCCAATTGATAAATCTAAAACAAAAGGATTCAATGGTGGATCACATTGAGGACTTCCAAAATTTGAATATAAGGGTAAATGATATTCTAGAGGAGCATATGATGGATGCCTTCATAGGGAGTTTAAAGGATAACATCCAACAAGAGGTTCGTCTTTGGGAACCTGATTCATTGGAGAAGGCATTCAAGTTGGAAAGAAAAGTGGAAAGAAGAATTATGGCAACAAGGAAGTCTACCCTCAGAACTATAAAGATGCAAGTGTTGTTGCTCCTAGAATTCCACAACCTACAAGGTTGACACCACAAAAGTTGGAGGAAAAAAAAAAAGGGATTTGTTATAGTTGTGATAGAAAATACACTGAATGTTATAAGTGTGCTAAGAATAAATTATTTTACATAGATTGTGAATAGGAGGAAGAAAAGGATCAAGAAATGTTATAATAAGAGGATAGACACTAGAAACCAACACCAGAGAAAGAAGAAATAAATATGACCATATCTTGTAATGGACTGGCACTTTAGGGATATCATCCACCATCCATCGCATCATCTTTAAGATAAAATTATAAGGTTCAAGCAGTCGAGAATCAACAACAATTTCTCCAACTATGAAAGTATAACCTCCCTTTGGCGCAGAATCGAATGAAACAAAATGCAAATCAACATCACAATCAAAGAAGTTTTTATGTAGGCAACTGGGTATTTTTATGGCTACAACCATACAAACAAATTTCCCTCAAGCAAGCTAAGAAGGATAATTATCAGCAAAGTACTATGGTCCTTAGAAGGTGGTGTAAAAGATTGGTAGTATGGCATACAAATTGGAGCTTCCTGCATCTTCTTGGGTGAACCCAATTTTCCATGTTTCATGCTTAAATCACTTTATAGGTGACAAGCTACCAATTCAAACAATATTTCTAAAACTTGACGAGGAAGGAAAAATCATATTGCAACCGGAAGTAGTCACAGAATCAAGAACCCGACAACTACAAAATCGATCAATTTCAGAGTATCTCATCAAGTGGAAGAACTTGCCAACTAAATATTCCACATGGGAGGATAAGAATGTTATACAGAAGCATCCATAACTACTCAAGCATTGATGAAAACATTTTTTGGAGGAGAGGGGAATGTTAGGTCCCTATACTAATAGTGTAGCCCCTTATTTTTATTAGTGCAAGCCCCTTATTGTATTGTTTTGTCCATGTAGTCCGCATATTTTTATTATTGTGCCACATAGAAGCCCACTATTGTTATTATTACGCACTTACGATATTATTGTTATGTAGGCTTTGATTATATTGTGACCCCTTAGACTCTTATATATAGAGAGGAGGTCCTGTCATCTGTATCGTCCAAGAATTGTTTATTGTGTAATGTAAATAATTTTTCCCCATTTGATGAGGCTAAATTTGAATTCGTTGATCTATCCCTTATTCTATTTTGTGAGTTGGTTGCATAGCAACATGTCACAAATAAATAATCTAGAGGTTTCAACAACATATCTGAGCGTAGGGGTCTCATACTTATCTGAGAATTTCTAAGAAGAATTGACACCTTATCACATTAGCCGCATTATCATCTATTCAGTCACATATTCATTGTTCATTCATTTACAAATCAAAACATGATGAGATCCATACATCATCATTTTCATAAAGCTCACCCATAACTAACATATAATGAACAGAAATATGAGGGATACAACAACCATATAAACCACATATAAATAAGTATATTTACCCATAAAATACCAAGGAGAAAGAGATCTGTTATTAATTAATGCAAATGCTAACCAGGTTCTAGACTTCCACGTTCCACCGGACAATAGATTGGCTAAAACAAATATCTCTTAAGCCAATCACCCTCGTGCCATATTCCAATCATGAATGTGGGATCTCATAGAACAAATCCATCAAAACCAAACCAGGGCTTAAAGAGGCCAAAACACCTCAACTCTTAACCAATGATTCCACATTATGGTCAGACATCATTAACAATTCCTAGATTGGTCTCTACCCAAGCTATCAAGGGCTTTAGAGTGTTTGTTACAACCATGCCTCTAGGACTAGTAACTCTACCCACAACTAATGTCAGGATCTAGAGTGTTTGTCCAACCAAGGCTCTATGACTAGTAACTCAAACCACCAAGGGCTCCAGAGCGTTTGTCCAACCAAGGCTACAGGACTAATAACTCAACCCAAGCTATTACAGGGCTCTAGAATGTTTGTCCAACCAAGGCTCCAAGAACTAATAGCTTAACCCATCGCCAAAGGAACATAAGAACCATCTAGAAAGAAAATGGAAAGACTCCCACAACACTATGGCTATCCAAGAAAGTCCAAGTCTAGGCAAAACCTCTATCAATCCTTGAAATCCTCCATGCCAATGACAAATCATGACCAAGAAACCACATGCATGTGCCATGCATGCCAAAACTAGTAAGGAAATCATACATGCAACTTCGTACGTGCAAGAAAATCTCGTTGTAGCTTCTGATCCTAATGTCGTCTTGTGTTTTCTTGCTTTTACTTTTCCATTTTGCTCTAAATTCCAAGTATGCAACACTCCTCCAAGAGTGATCCAAGAAACTCTAAGTTTCCAAAAGTATGAAACAGAGAGACAGAATAGAAGAGAGCTCCACCAAAACATGTCAAAAGCTTGCCAACTGATCCTCATAAGCCATTTCATCAATGAGGCCTATATTTTCTTCATTTTCCATTATTTTCATTCATTTTCCTCCTCACATGTAAATTGTGACCTTTTTCCTTCCTTTTCTCCTAATTTTCATTATTCTCATCATAAAATTCCAATTAATGCCTTTAACATTTCCAAATCTGTTGCCATTGCCTTTGCCAATTTTCGTTAGCCATAATAATTGAAATTCATACCTGCTAGGATGTTTTGACCAATATTAAACTTGGAATATGTGTCCAATGTTTGTTGTTATTATATTTTCTTACATGAATTTTTACCTAGAGTTGTTACATAGGGACATCAATTGACAAAAATATTCACATCCCAGAATTCGTATCCCATAAGAAAAATCCTTTGTGCATATTTTGTAAGATTAGAGGTGATGCAATTCCATGATGATGTATAAAGGCGAAAATGCGTAATCCACAAGGGAGTTATGACTTCACCCAAAAGAAAAATCATTACGTGCTTCGAAAGGAAGTCTAGGGTCGGTACTTGAAAGTGAATTGAGATACAGTGACTAACACCAAATTTCACATCATGGAATATGTCTCCTAGAGGATTCCATTGTGCATATTATTAAAGAAGCCAGGGTGATGTTCATATAATTTTCACCCTAATATTTAATGGAAAATCACAGGTAAAGAATCCAAACTCAAATATAGAGTATGCAGGAATAAAACCATAAGTTTAGGATAACCCACTATCACATACGACATGTGGTATTGGACTATAGTGATAATAATAATAAATGACAAGGTTTGAGAAACCTTTTGATCACATGAAGAATGCTCGAGTGTTAAAACATATGCATGCCAACTTAGAAAAGAAAGTCCATATCATCATATAAACTTGTCATTCATTTGACACCATATCTTGTCACATGGATATATATGACCTATTCCTATCAAGTTTTAACTATAAGATTTTGTGGCCTACCCATCATACAAGTGTATAAATATTTACCCATCACAAATTTAATTATGAAAATAACAATTGTACATAGTATTAGATTATACCACTCTTGGTTATGATAATAATCACCACAATATACGTACTGAGATTAATAAAACTTGGTTCAATTTAAATAGCTCACGGTCGAACCTTTATTATATAGTATGGAGTATTAAATTGATTTTCACAAAAACTCTAATAAATTCCAAAAGAAATACCTAAACCATTTATATTCCAAAACCATATAACATATATAAATACCAAGTCATAAATATAATTTCAATCCATAATTAGGGAAAAGGAATCATGTAAGATTCATATTCAAAACAACTTGTTTATATGTGGGCTTATATCAAATTTTAACATGGTTGTTCATAAAACAAATGGAAGGTGATGTTTATAACTACATAAATATGATGTTGCATAAATTTATCCAGGCAACGAAAGCCATACATTAACCAATTGATATTAATATTTAGGATTTCGCTTAAGTTCCTTCAAGATCACCATTAAAATCATAGGGCCAATGAAATCAAAATTATGTCAAAGTTTAAAATAAAATTAGAAAAATCATCACATAGAAATAAAATTTCTACTTGGAAAAATAAGTCATCATTCCAAATCATTAAGGAAAAACAACAAGTCTAAAATAAACAAGAAACATAAAATTAGGGACCCATTTCATTTGAATAATCTAAGGGGAGGTTGTTTCTTATGCAACCAACTCACAAAATAGAAGAAGAGATATATCAATGACTCCAAAAAAAGCCTCTTCAAGGGGGAAACCTCCTTTACATTACACAAATGAACAATTCCTGGATGATTCAAATGAAAAAACCTCATCTCTATATACAAGAATCTAAGGGGTCACAGTATAATCAGAGCCGACATAACAATAATAATGTCTGGGCACAACAATAACAACATGGGGACAACATCGACACAACAATAACAATATCGACACTACACTAATAATAATGAGGGAATACACTAGTGTTATAGGGACCTAACATGCCCCTCTCATTCAAGCAAGTGTGTCCTCAACACTTGAGTAGTTTTGGACGCTTCTATATAAAATTATTATCCTCCCATGTGGAATCTTTCATGGGTAAGTTCTTCCACTTGATGAGATACTCTAAAATTTATCAATTTCATAGTTGTCGAGTTATTGTTTCCATGACTGCTCCAGGTCCCAATATATTTTTTCCTTTCTCAACAAGTTCTGGCAATATTGTTTGAATTGGGAGCTTGTCACTTATAACCTTGTTTAAGCATGAAGCATGGAAAAGTGGGTGCACTTAGGAAGATGAGATAATTTATTATCCTTCTTTGCCTACTTGAGGGACATTTGTTTGTATGGTTGTAGCCATAAAAATACCCAATCACCTACATCAAAGCTTCTTTTGCTGCGATGTTGATTTGCATGATGTTTAATTCTATTGTGCACCAAAAAGTGAGGTTATCCTTTAAGACTTGGATAACTTCTTGTTAATTTTCTCATAAAGATGATGTGATGGATGGTGAATGATATCCATAAAGTTCCATAAATGGGCTCATTTTTTTTGCAGTATGGAAGGAAGTGTTATACCACCATTCAACCAGAGGTAACTAGTTGACCCATTGTGTCTATTTATCAGATACAAAACAACGAAGAGAACCTCCCAAAAATTTATTCACTATCTGATTTTTTGCATCTGATTGGGGATGATAAGATGAGCCAGGAGCTAATTCAGTACCCAAGAAAAGAAAATAATTCCATCCAAAATTTTCAAGTGAAAGTAGGATCTTTGTTGCTTATAATAATATTTTGGTTTCCATGTAGCTTTTGAATTGTTTCCATAAATGTAGTAGCAAATGTATTGGCTTTAAATGGATGAGATAATTCATAGAAGTGTGTATGTGAATACTTGGTAAGTCTATCAACTACCACCATGATTATACTGTTTCCTTCGAACTTGGGTAAACCTGTGATAAACTCCATTGAAACATCCTCCCAACATTGAATTGGAATAGATAAAGGTTGTAACAGACCCGGGGTCTTAATTGTCCCAACTTTATTATTTTGGGAAACCAAACATTCTGGCATGCAATTTTGAGTCTCAGATGTAAGGCCATCCCAAAAATATCCTTCTTAACCCTGTGGTAAGTTTTAAAAGTCTTGAGTGCCCTCCTAAGGGAGAGGTGTGTGATTCCCAAGTAATATTTTGTTTGAGTTGGGAATTATTACAAATGTACAAGTGATCTTTGTACCATAATGAATCATTATTCCAATTGAATGTATCATATGTACTAGGATCTTGCTGTAAATTTTGAATGAGTGCCCACACTTCTTTGTCATTCTTCCATTACTTCAGTTATCAAATCTAGTTGGATAATATAAATGGCACAAAGCAATGCTTCCACATCGTCATCCTTTCTTGAGAGTGCATTTGCAACAACATTTTTGTTCCCTTTTTTTAGATGATTTCAAAGTCATAACACAACATCTTTGTGACCCATTTTTTCTACTCTTATGAAGATAATATTTGTTCTAAAATGTAGACTATCATGATCTATTTTTACCTTGGAGTTCCTTCCCATTAGGTAAGGTCATCATTTCATAAGTTCATGTAGTATTGTCAACATTTCCTTCTCGTAAATAGCTTTGTGTAAATAATTTCCTTTGATTGAACAACTTTCAAAAGAAATGGGCCTTCCTTCTTACATTAAAACAACACCAATTCCATTTCCTAAGGCATCACATTCCACAATAAAGGTTTTTGTGAAGTCTAACATAGCTGATGCAACCCTAAGGCAATACAACTAATTTATCTTATCAGGATTCATTTTCCCTTTTAACGGTCCTTTAAGGCTCTATGCCACATATATGCATTAGAAGCATTTTATATGCATTCAGCCTTAAAACCTCCAAATGGATAAAAAAGGATCCATTCAGTCACCCTGTCAAACACCGTTGTACCATTTACTTAACATAATATCGTTATCGCAGACCATCACAAGCCCATATATACTGGAATATATGAATATGTGGAAACAAAATGAAACCACAAAAATACATTGAAAAACCCCATAAACATTAATTTTTACCTTTTTCTTTCGGCGCGCTTATTGTATGCCGAAGTCAATGCCCCAAGTGTTTGTGACCGTTGATTTGGAGTGATGAGGTCTGATGGTCCAGATCAAATCGCCTTATCGGCGATTGAAGGTCCCAATGGACTGCATTATCAGCGTTATTCCTTTGGCGGGGTGTGATGCGATAGTGTAATAGCTATCGACAATATCATTATGTCTCTTATAATATGCCACCCCACTCCAGAACCTCTGATGTGATAACTTTGTGGACCCGACAGACTATCCAATCTTTCTTATATTGTTTCTGGTTCGGTTGGGTTGCGATATCGGAATTCGCCGATCTCCCTCGTTGATTACCTTTCTTTGATGTGATGCAATCTATATATCAGACCCAATAAGGTCTAAAGGCAAGATTTATATTATTTCTAATTTGCCTTAACAAATTCACTAAGTGTTTCATGCCATTTCTCTATGTAAATGGGTTTTCTGCTTGCAGACCCAAATTACATGAAGTTTGCCTTAGTCAGGGGAATTTCTACGGTAATGTATGAAAATACAAAGTCAATGCCAGAAATCATCCACATACAAAGAAAAATAAGCTTTCAGGCCTCCACGGGCTGGTTGTATAGTTATACATGCAACATTAGGTTTATTCACAATGAATCAATTACAGAAACTCGGTTTTGATTAGATTACAACACTAAACATCTTTGTATCAAAATAAATGTGATCAATTACACAGATCAACCCTCAAAATCAATTCTTTGTGTTCAAAACACAAATACAAAGCTATATTGGTTCTTTTCCCTCTGTGGCCTGATTATTCTATTTAGTGGCCTTTTTCCTCCTATGCACCTCGTAGGCTTACAAAGGACTTGGTTCCTCTCTTTGTCTCTCCTTTCGCATCCCTTTTAGAAAACAAAGGAGATTGCATACATGCTAAGTTAACCATCTCCTCCACACTTGGAGGAATAAATTATACATTTAGAATTCAAATCCTATCCTAATCTAAACAAACTAGAATATTTGGCTTGATCTCCACACAGGGAGGATCATTTGCCATTTTTATTCTGAATTCTACTCAGAATTAGGCCACTCTTAACTACTTACATTTATTTGAAATTAATACAAATTTAACAACCAAGTCTTCCTCCAAACTTGCATTAGCCACAACATGTGACCATTCCATCACATTGTTGTCTAGGTCTAGAGCTCCTGCATTAGACTCCCAAAGTTTTAATTAAACATGATCTCTTGATCATTCACTTCTGATCTGTGTCCTCCTAGATCCCATACCTGGTTTGGTAGTCTGTCCTTGGTAAGTACTATTGTTCTTTGTTCTTCAAGTCTCCCTCCTTTTCGTTGTAATGCCCCATTTTCTATGCTCACACTGTCTGCTGTTGTCCTTTTCACATATTTTATTGTTGTTTTTCTCATCTTAATTTGTAGTTTTCCATTCCCTTTACTTGTACCATTCCTTCCAACCAATCTTCCTTTCTTCTTTTGTCTTGTATTTGTTTATTGGAATTTTGTTGTATGAGTTTCCACAACTCATCCAATTCTTTGTCCACTCCACTTTTCATATGTTGACTACTATTCCTCTGCAATTGATTGTGTCCATGAAATAGAACATCATAATCCCTGTGCCAATAACCTTCCATATACAATTATGAAATGTGCAAATCCCTTCTCCATTGATTCTCTGCAATAATCCTACATCCTTCTTCTAGTTTCTCATTCACAGCTTCATCGTTCGTTACTTCAAATTCTAGCATACCTATAACTCCACAAATTTCTTGAAATCTCAGAATTTTTCCTGCTCATTTAGCTACTTGGAATATTTCTTCTTCCAGAAACTTTGTTTCTACACTCTTAAGGATTATGGCATTATACTTGTCTACTCCTGAAATGTCACTTCCAACCTTTTCTTCATCAATAAATTTTTGTGGTATAAAAGTAATTCTGTTACTATTATTTCTTGTAATCACTTCTAGTTTAGTAGTTTCTTACTGTAGATTCAACACCATTTCATTTTTCTGAGACATTTTGATCTCACCCTTTATTAATTCAATCTGTTCTTCAGAATTAACTTCTTGGATCAGATTGAATTCACATTGCCTTTTTCCTGCATATAAATCTTCATTAGATTCAAGCAATTCATTAAACAAAAATACTTTACCTTGCTTCCTCTTCAAAGGATTTGACTTATGCCACAAATCTGCCATCTCATCTGGAAGCTCTCTCAAAAGTTCTACAAAATCTTCACTAACTACATTGTCCGCAATATCTGTCTTTATTCCTTCTTTACTTTGGCTTCCTTCAAGCTCAATGATCTCCAATGACTGTTTAATATTTACATAGTTTACTACAACTATGTTTAACAGCTACTCTTCCCTCATCATCACATGATTATGTGAGTTTCCTTCACTTATGACAATAGTAAATAGTTTCCTTACCTTAGTGTAACCTTTAATTTCAATAATTCTTTTTCCATCCTCCTTTTTACTTATCCTTTGGATGTCATCTGATTGGACATCTTCCTTCATTTGGTTGTAACTTTGCTCCTTTTTCTGCATATGACTATGAGTAGTCATCTCTTCATCTATTAATATAACAGTTTCCAATAACTACTTTTCTTTCCTCAAGTCTATATTACTTGCAAACACACAACAACTTTTAGTTTTCAAAATACAATACCTTCCATTTTCTTTTCATGCTTCAAGCACCAATCCTCCATCATAGGTCTTTTGGATTTCAGCAGATCCTTCTTGTTGTGACTCTATTTCTCTGAGTCCTTCCTCATTTAACAAATCAATGTGAATTTGTTCAAGTTCTTTGAACTGGTTTATCAGCTTGTCATTCCACCTCTATTGCAATAGCTTCCACTTGACTCTTTTCTTCATTCTCCATATGTATCTTCGGTCTTCACTTGTTTTTCTTTGTACTACTAAACTAATCTCTGGTTCTTCATTCTACTACCAGTTGTTATACTTCTGCAATCTAATCTCTTCCTCAAATTCACTTTCATGTAGCTGATCATCCGTTTCAAATTGTTGGTTATTTCCATCTTGATCTTGCTAAATTAATACTTCTGTATCCTTTATGTCTCTGAGGACATAACTCCCTTACTGTTCCTAATCTTTCATCTCACCTTCAAATAATCTCAACTCAATTTCTGTGATTTCAACATCATTTTTATTAATGCTTCTTTGACACCTTTAGTCACATCATTAACTGAAGATTCTAAACATTTAATTAACTCTATAAATGTTAGAGACAATTCATCCTTATCATGCATAGTAACCATAATCGTTTCTTTATTAGATTCTAAAAGCTTCATTTCTTCTTCAAGTTCTTTGAGTAGTCTTTCAAAGAATTCTAGTTCCATATGAGATCTCTCTGGTAGTTCATCACAATTTCCATTCTCAGCTTAATTCTTTTCTTAGAAATCCTCCTGAGTTTCCTTGTTTTCTACACTATCATATTGCAATCATCTTTCATCAATTCCATTAAACAAATTCATTGGTTTAACTTCTTGTAGTACCACTACGACATTGTCATTAGACTTCTGGTCTATATCAACCTCATCTGACTATTTCACACCAAACAAAATTTCATCTATGAATTCCTTCTGTTGTAATAGATCAACACCTTCTTCCTCTAAAAGGGATTCTCCATCATACTTCACCTCAAGAGCTTCATTCATGTTTGTGACAATTTCACTAGATTGTCCATCATCCTCTGCATATCCTGCAAACATACACAAACTATGAGAATTAAAATCACAAGGCTTCATTGCCTCATCTCCTTCCATTGTCATCATATCCTCGAATTGCTCTAAACTATGCCAATAGTCCATGAGATCTTCAGCTAATCTCTCATTATCGTCTTCACCCAACATTTCACCTTGTTCTAGTCTACAAATGGAAACTTCCATTTCTGCTTTTGCTTCTCAAAGTTTCTCTGATTCCTCTTGAGCACTCAATATCTACTCACTATTTCTCAATTCTTTAGCTATCTCTAACTTCACTTGCTAATCTATCTTCTCTTTCAGCCTCTGCCACTTTACTCTCTTCCTCATGGTCCAACCATGCTTTTGGTCTTCATCACTTCTCTACAACATCTCCATCAATATTCTAATCTAGAAATCTATCTAAGCTTTCTCTTTGTCAAACTCTTCTTGACTCATCCTCATGCCATTTGCTTTTGCATCTTTCCTTCTGCTATGGCTTCTTTCTGGATGTCTGCTATGCCTATTTGTAGTCATATTCTTCTCCTCTTTTTGCATGAGCTCCTCACTCCTCTAGAACAAGCCTTTGAAACAGAAAGTCCTCCTTACTGTGATCTTACCTCACTAAGCTCTCCTCACTCAGTATTTTGGTAAGGACGGTCCTCTATCTAGAACCTTCTCTTGAGCAACAACTTTGCTCCCTCTAGGCTTCTGCAATCTCTCACTCTCTCTTTCGAGAACACTTCAACTATCCTCTCTGTCTAATCTCTTGTTGGATTCTTCAGGTTCAATACCACTTCTGAGTGCTTTCCCTACTCTACTTTTAAGAACACATATGGTCCTTCTCTCACAACTTCTCTTGTTCTATTGTGTTGCAGCCTTCACACTTTCTTATGCTATCACCTGTGTTTGAATGGATTTCCTCTGTCTCTTGCTTCTACACGTTGTGCTACAATCTATAAGAACTTCCCAAAAGTTATTCTACAGTCTCGCTGCTGTAATCTGGTACCAAACTTCATTCATTCAACATGTTGTTGTTTCCATACCTCTGTAGTCTTAAATCTTCATAAGCAAACATCTCTTCACAGGAAATTTCTTCCTTTTCCTACTCTGATACTGAAAATGATGCAACCCTAAGGCTACACAATCAATTTACCTTATCGAGATTCATTTTCCCCTTTAAGGTCTCTTTAAAGCTCTATGCCACATATATGCATCGGAACCATTTTACATGCATCCAGCCTTAAAACCTCCAAATGGATAAAAAAGGATGCATTCAATCACCCTGCTGAACACCCCTGTACCATTTACTTAACATAATATCTCTATCGCAGACCATCGCAGGCCCATGTATACTAGAATATATGAATACATGGAAACATAATGAAACCACATAAAAACATTGAAAAACCCTGTAAACATTGCTTTTTACCTTTTTATTTTAGTGCGCTTATCATACGCCGAAGTCAACACACCCAACATCTGTGACTGTTGATCTGGAGTGATGAGATCTGACAGTCCAGATCAAATCGTCTTATTAGCGATTATAGGTCCCAATGGACTGCACTATCAATGTTATTCCTTTGGCAGGGTCCGATGCGATAGTGTAATCGCTATCGGTAATATCATTATGTCACTTATAATATGCCACCCCACTCCAAAACCTGCGATGTGGTAACTTTGTGAACCCGACAGACTATCAAATCTTTCTTATACTGTTTCGTGTCTGGTTGGGTTGCGATATTAGAATTGGCCGATCTCCCTCACTGATTCTGTTCCTCCGATGCAATGCGATCTATATATTGTACCTGATAAGGGCCAAAGGCAAGATTTATATTATTTCAAATCCGCCTTGCTAAATTCACTAAGTGTTTCACGCCATTTCTCTGTGTAAATGGGTTTTCCGTTTGCGGACCCAAATTACACAAAGTTTGTCTTAGTCAAGGGAATTTCTACAGTAATGTATGAAAACACAGAGTCAATGTCAGAAATCATCCACATACAGAGAAAAACAATCCTTCAGGCCTCCATTGGCCAGTTGTATAGTTATACACACAACACTGAGTTTATTCACAATGAATTGATTACAGAAACTCAGTTTTGATTAGATTACAACACTAAACATCTCTGTATCAAAAGAAATGCAATAAAATACACAAATCAACCCTCAAAATCAATTCTTTGTGTTCAAAACATAAATACATGGTTCTCTACCCTCTCTAGCCCAATTATTCTATTTAGTGGCCTTTTTCCTCCTATGCACCTCGTAGGCTTACAAAGGCCTTGGTTCCTCTCTCTGTCCCTCCTCTTGCACCCCTCCCATAAAACAAAGGAGATTGCATATATGCTAAGTTAACCATGTCCTCCACATTTTGTGGAATAAATTATGCATTTAGAATTCAAATCCTATCCTAATCTAAACAAACTAGACTATTTGGCTTGATCTCCATGTAGGGAGGATCATTTTCCATTTTTATTCCCAATTCTATTCAAAGTTAGGCCACTCTTAACTACTTACATTTATTCGAAAATAATACAAATTTAACAACCAAATCTTCCTCCAAACTTGCATTAGCCACAACATGTGACCACTCCATCACATTGCTGGGTAGGTCTAGATGCTTTTGCATCAATAGCTAATGCCAGTGCTTGAAAATTTTCCTCTTTAAGATTCTTAAAGGCCTTAGTTGTTTCTAGAGTCCAAGAAAATGTATCTTTATTCAGTAATGTTGTTAGAGGTGCTACTATTCTCCCATTATTCTTAACAAACTTGCTATAATACCCTGTCAACCGAAGAAATACTTGCATATGCTTTATGGATGTGGGTATTTTCCATTACTTAATGGATTTAATTTTGTTATGGTCTAACTTAACACTCTCATGAGATACAATATCACCTAGATATTCCACCTCCTGTACTCCAAAGAAACATTTGGAGGTTTTTGCATATAATTGATTCTCCTCCAATAGCTTGAGCACCCTGTCAACGTGTTGAACATGATCCTTCCAAGTCTTGTTGTAGATTAGTATATCATCAAAAAATACTAACACAAATTTTCTACGGAAGGGTTTGAAAATGGAATTCATCAAAGATTGAAATGTAGAAGGTGCATTGGTAAGGCCAAAAGGAATGACCAAAAGTTCGTAATGACCATCATGAGTTCTAAATGGTTTTTTTGGAATGCCTTCAGTCTTTATTCTTATTTGATGATATATTGAATGAAGATCCAACTTGGTGAAGTAAATTTCTCCATGTGTTTCATCCAATAATTCATCAATGACAGGAATGGGAAATTTATCTTTAATAGTGAGCTTGTTGAGCTCCCTATAATCCTAACACGTGCACCATGATCCATCCTTCATATGCACCAGTACTAATGGAGAAGAGAAATAACTTTGACTAGGTTGAATTATACCGGTCTCTAGCATTTCTGCAACCATACATTCAATTTCACTCTTTTGGCCATAAGGATAATGGTAAGGCTTGATTTTTGGAGCAATACTTCTCGGAATTAAATGAACAACATGATCATGATCACAAATAGGTGGGAGTCCTTTCAGAGTCTCAAATACCTTGGAATGATTGTCCAAGTCATTTTGGAGGTCTTCAGAAATAGATGATTTTGATAATTCAGCCTTTAGTGAACATAAATGTGTAATTACGCCCCATTGTTCTTTATTTAGAAGATCTTCCATGCCATTAGAGTTTATTATATTTCTTGGTTTCACTACGATACCCCTTAATTCAACTTCATTTCCTTCCGAAAAAAATTCAAGAAACATTCCTGAAAATTAAAAGTTGTCATACCCAAAGATTGTAACCATTGGACTCCTAGTACAACATCAGCACCACCCATTGGAATGGAAAGCATTGGACTATTAAACACATATTCTCCCATGGATAGCTTGATATTATGGCACTTTCACGAGAAAATTATGGTTCCTCCATTTGCAACCATCACTTGGTGTCACCCTGGTGCTGGATATAGGAAGCAATTCAATTCCTTGACTATCTTACAATGAATAAAACTATGGGTACTACCTGAATCGATCAACACTATTAACTTTTTCTTCTTGATATGTCCTTTTATCTTGCGAGATAAGAGTGGTAATTCCTACCAATGCATTACAATATATGATCCTATTCAATTATTCTTTCTATGGGGTTGATTCCTAGTTTATATCCTCTTCTTTTGATGTTTCTTGTTCCTTTTCTTCCTTCTTTTCACAATCTATGTAAACTAATTTCTTCTAAGCACACTTATGATCATCAGTGTATTTTCTGTCACAACTGTAATAAAGTTGTTTTTCTCTTTTTCCTTCCAATTATTGTGGTGTCAACCTTTTAGGTTGTGGAAGGCTAGGAGCAACCACACTTCCATCTTTATAGTTTTGAGTGGTAGGCTTCCTTGTTGCCATAATTTTGATTTCAAAGTTTCTTGCCAACCTAAGTGCCTTCTCTAATGAATTAGGTTCCCATAGGTGAACCTCATGTTGGATGTTATCCTTTAGAGTCCCTATGAATAAATCAATTCTATGCTACTCTGGAATATCATTTACCCTTCTATTCAATTTTTGGAAGTCCTCAATTTGCTCCACTATTGAACCCTTTTGTTTGAGATTTATCAATTGGATAAATAAGGTGTTGCTCTTTGTATCGTCATAATGTGCTATAATTTCGTTCATAGAAATTGTCCAAGTGAAAATTTGTTTATGAGAGCAAAGCCATCAATACCATACAAACTGATTGGGTTCTAAATATAAAGTTCCAATGCGTACCTTTTGTGTGTTTTGCACATTATGGAGATCAAAATATTTCTCCATTTATAGTATCCATGTTATGGGATCCTTTCCATAATTCTTCCTCATATCGATATTTGGAATATGGTGTGTCTTCAATCCAATGTTAGTGTCTATGAAATCATGATTAACATTTCTTCTATTTTCATCATGAGTTACCTCTACTACCTTTTCGCCATTAAGAAGCAATTCTTGTAGCAACTTTTTAAAACCTCCCTTAAAAGCTTCCATGCCTTTCTTCAAATCTTCAATGTTTCCCTTTGCTCCATTAATTTCATTCTTCAAACCATCCATCTTATATTCTGTTACTTTTTGTGAGAGTGAAATTTGTTGCACTTGGTCTCCTAAGTTTAATATATCATGTTGCATTTCTTCCTCTTCTTCATGTGTCCTAGTAGAGATTTTAGGTTGCTTACTAGGTGTTTCCATTTTATTTATTTAGGACGTCAATTAATGATGATTATGCTTCACTATTCCCTTTGAATCACTTCAAACTAGTTTTTCAAACAAAACTTATGAATTTTTTTAAAAAGACTACAAACCATTTTTTTTCTTTGTAGGAGCTCAATATTGAATCTGATGTATCTCTAAAATTTCAGATCCCCGAGGTTTGAAATTCTGTCCTTTGGTAACCCTTTGAGTCCTCTTGCCAATGGCACAAGTCTGATCAACATTGGATTTTCAAAGAAAGCGTTATTCCAAATCTCCCAAGATTACCTAGTTATAGACTAGTTTAGTATAGCGAACTTGTAAGAAGTTCCACGTGTCACTGTTTCGACCTTTGACATTGAAAACTACCCAAAAAACAAAATCCCATTCTATTTCTTCCAATTTTTATGAAATTTGAATCAAATGCTTAGAGATAAAGTTAAGTCATGTTTCCTAAGGTCACCTATTTGAGATGGAATACGAGAGCCTGCAAAAACCCTAACTTCCTCAGCTCATATCTCTGAAAATGTAGAGATACAAGATATGAAATTCGTACACAAGGTTCACCAATATTTCAACTCAAATGGGTTTTAATTTTAGCTTCTAAAGCATCATAGAGAAACCTTTATAGTGAAAATTCCATGATGACCTATTCGAAGAAGTGAAACCGTAGAATCTAAAGCTCTGATACCAAATATTATGCATCCATCTCACAAAATAGAATAAGAGATAGATAAACAACTCCAAAACAAGCCTCTTCGGGGGGACCTCCCTTAAATTAGACAAATGAAGAATTATTAGATGATTCAAATGACAAAACCTCCTTTCTATATATAGGAGTCTAAGGGGTCACAATATAATCAGAGTTGACTTAACTATAATAATGTAAGGGCACAACAATAACAATAGTGGGCTTCTATGGGTCAGAATAATAAAAATATGGGGACTACATGGGCACAAAAATAACAATAAGGGGGTTACAGTAATAAAAACGAGAGAATACAATATTGTTATAGGGACCTAACATTATTGGGTGGTCAACGCATATCGAAGATACATAACACTCTAGTGTTTAAAGTAAGGCATATATAAACCCCAAAACCTATGCTTATTTTTCATGGTAGTTCTTTTTTCTTATATTTATATTTCTTATTTCATTGCTATACTTTATTTAAGAAAGAATTTAATAGTTTCAGGATGACCATGTTTTAGATATGTTGGCATGTTTGAATTCCAAATATTGTGCACTATTTAATGAAGTTGGTTTACATGGCTATTAACTATAATGACATCTAACATAAAAGACACTTATTCCTATGATTTGATCTAGACTTAAGATATGTACTTAGTTAATCACCTTCATTATATCAAGCTTTATTACGTGGCATCATTGGCTTGTTGTGGATGATATCTATAATGCTTTTTTTGTATTTAAAAGAATCAAGAATTGGGTTTTTCTTGTACTTGTATGACATCTGGTCAATTCCAATCACTACTATTATAACTTCTAGGTGAACCCATATCCACCCTCACACATGGCCACATAGTTAATTTGGGTTGACTTGAACATAGAACCGCAAAACTTGAAAAGGGCTTCATAACATAGTGATCACCAGTCAAGCTTCCCCCATTGGGGAAGAAGAGGAGGAAATGGGGGTGGACATTCATCCGCTTATTTATACACGGTCATGAAACCATTTAATATGGTCTCTCTAGATGTAATCAAATGTTTGAACACTACCTCAAGGTACACTCATGGATTCAGGCTTAGACCTCATGATAATTGAACCTTTCGCAATGGTTAGAAACTCCTCACTTTCCACCATTACATCAAACCCATTTTGACTTTTTGAAAATGAGGACATGGTGTTGGGAGGGAGAGAAGGGGGTGGGGGGGCATGCTTTGATCCACTTATGTGTTCACGGTTCATGAAAGCATCTAATATGGTCTCTCTACGTACACCACTATTTCAAGGTGCCTCGATTGCTCTAACTTAAGCCCTAATGCAAATTGAACCTTTCCTAATTGTGAAAAACTCCTTGGTTTCCACCATTAGATCCAACCTCTTTTGGGCATGGATGATATCTACAATTTTAGATGGAATGAAAATCTATTTTGTATTCAATATGTTAATATGCATAGTATGTTTACAATGTGGAACTAGATATATATTTTTATTAAATGTGACCACCATAATCCTTGATGTAAAACTTTCTATGAATTAATACATATTCCTATAAATCAAGGAATGATACTAAATCATTTTGGAAAGACATATTAACTATCTAAAAATCGTATGAGTATTAAACATTTTTATAACGCAATGTGAAAATTGTAAGAAAAGAAGCATACTATATTCATAGAAGATATTGTTAGTAAGATAAATAATATGATCACATAAAATTTATATGGGTGACCAATATTAAGAAAAAATTATATTTTGGTTATTATTTCTTATAATGTTTTATAACGTTAGTAATCAATGGAAAAAGTTGAAGTACATTTCTAGAAATCAAATATGTGTTGCTTATAAATTTCAAAAGTAGTTGAGTGACTGCAAAGGTTGGTTATAAATATTATAAAGTAAAGTTATTGAACATAGATATTACATTTAGAGGAAGTTAGATAGAATGCTTAGGGTGAGTTTTATTGTCTCATATTTGTGCTTATATAATATTTATAAAAAGAGTTGTTATTTGAGCATTTTGATTACAAACAAATATATTAACTTCATGCATGCATACATCATATATATGTTGTGAGAAAATCATTGTCAATTGTCAAGATTCATAAATTTTGTCTACATAAAAAAGTGAGGTACTGCCACTAGTTTTAACTTTTTTATTTTGAGAAATTTATTTCAATTCAATCACATATGCAATTGTTCAACATTATCAGAACCACCACTCCATCCCTTATTATATTTTTTCATAAATTATAGTTTCAAAACACCTATATGTGGGGTATGGCAATCAAGCAAGAAAATACAACTGTTGTATCAATGTTGAAAAATTGTCATTTGATGCATTTATAGGTAACATAGAAGTACGATTGATTATGGCATTGAGATACAATAAATAATTAGATTTAAGGGGATAAAGGGCAAAATAAATGATACAAAACTAGTCATTTGTGTGTTATATTAATGAAATCTAAAAAAATGTGATTTCATAATAACCGCATCAACAAAGTATAGGTATAAGTTTCTCCATTTGAGCATAACAAGTTCTTCTACAACTCAATCATCAATGAATGTGACCCGAATTAGGATTAAATTTCTGTATTTTCTCATGTGATTTCACGTAGCTAAATTTTCTTACATATATTGAAGGCTGAACCCTTCCTACACCGTCGTTTAAAAAGCCACTCCTCTTGGTGTAAAGTAATAAATACCTCCTATAATTCATCAATGTCAAAGTACTTGGCATTGTGACTTAAAAAAAATACCCTACCATTTTCTAAGAAAATATAATGGTGCTTGCGTATTATTATATGGAATTTGGTGGGAAAAATCATAAACTACTTAATTTTCTAGTACTTTATAAATGGTTGGCATGGGCATATTTTTCAATGCAAACTAGTTATAAGGTTAGAAAACAAAGAAATAGAATCTTGTTTTGAAATTTGTAGTTATCTCCCCTAGATTCTATCAAATTTATGTCCTATACACATTCATGGAATGTAGATATGTATTTAGAAATGTCAGATAATCATCCTTAGGAATTACAAGTACAATAATCTGAGATGATGTAGTTGTTAATAGGCATGAGGGAGTTATGGTATTTCTAAAATCTCATATTAGGTTTTTCAATGATTCAAAGGCATTATCAATTTTGATATTGGCGACTCTTGGTTAGGAATTGGGGCTTTCTAAATTTAATAATTTTTATTCAAGATAATATGATTTATATACTACATTTGAATATGAATATTTTTATATTTTAAGGTATATAACTATCGATGAATTTTCTATGAGAAATACATATATTATTGTCCATTACATCAAGTTCTTCATATCATTTATAAGAATTAAATGCAAAGAAGATCCCAATCATTCCTCCCAACTACCTAAAATAAACATTAAATAAATAATAAATATTTAATTAAAGTAAAGAAAAAAAAAATTCTAAATAAACCTAACTGTAAAAAAAATTGTTTTCATAGAAATCACATACATAAAATTACTTTGAAATCACATGTCCACCTTGAAAAGCATTGAATGGGTTAACTATATAATAGAAAGGATTGTATGTGCATTTATTGTTTTCATAGAAATCACATACATAAAATTACTTTGAAATCACATGTCCACCTTGAAAAGCATTGAATGGGTTAACTATATAATAGAAAGGATTGTATGTGCATTTTTTAGAAGCATTCACTAAATGGGTTAACTATATAATAGAAAGGATTGTATGTGCATTTTTGAGGAGCATTGATTGAATGGGTTAACTATATAATAGAAAGGATTGTATGTGCATTTTTGAGAAGCATTGAATGGGTTAGTTATATAATCGAAAGGATTGCATGTGCATTTTTTAGTGAACCTATTTTTTATAATTCTCTTGTGACTTTTTGAACACCAGTTTTTTAGCAAGTTAATCGAAATTTTTAAATAAAATATAAACTCATTAATTTCGCATAATGAAAACTAACATTGATTGGCAAATTCTTAACGTACAACTAAATGTCAATGAAATTGAATGATTAAATAATGCACAAATACATGGAATGAAGGGAAACACTACAAGGAATCTATAAATGGGGCAATCCTCCTTGTTGAACAGTTAAGATTTTATGGTTGCGTCATCAACAACAACATATTACATGATTTTCATGCTTCTGAAGTTTATAGCATGTAGGGTAAAGGTTAAATAAATCAT
Organism: Pinus taeda; assembly: GCA_000404065.3. Taxonomy (NCBI): domain Eukaryota; kingdom Viridiplantae; phylum Streptophyta; class Pinopsida; order Pinales; family Pinaceae; genus Pinus; species Pinus taeda. Next base: position 33,716 of record APFE031254751.1, on the reverse strand, counting down.
TTGTTGACAAATGGAAATTCGTAGTTTTAACATTGTTATTTTAATCACTTCATTTGTACTCGTTAGATTTATGAAATGAGATAAATTTTTAGATTTTAGCAAATATCAATTCATGTTCTAATAGAATCCAAAATCCCATTTTAGATAAGAACCGTGGACAAAGATGGACTTCTGCACGCGGGAGTGGTTGCTGAATGTAAGTCTGCATCAGCGACTGTCTTAAAATTACATTGCCCAAAATGTTTCAATGGTCGATGGTCTTCTTCATAAAAGAATATCATTGGCAGTACTGAATTTGCCTTTAGTAGTTAGGAGATCCAAAGTACGTAACGTTAGCGAATCTCGAAGGGCCCCGTAGCTGCCTAAACTTCATTTCAAAAGCGTTGATTCTCATAAATGACCATGGCAAACCAGGTGGCTTTTACACCAAATTGACCACCATTACTGTGGTTTGATATACTGTATGTTCATATCACTATTGGTGTCCCAAAAACATGGAAATAATTGAAATTAATTGAAAAGTAAAACCTTTGATGTTTTGCCATGCAAATTTAATATAAAAAATAGAGATAAATGGTTGAAAAAAGTCAATGGACATCCATAAATGTTAAACATCATTTTTTTACATTATAAGAAATCTGAAAATATTTACTTTATAATAAATTTTATATGGTTGGAGATTAAAAAAATCATAAAATTAATTATTTTCTCTATTCTTGGTTTATTAGTCAATGGGAATTTTGAGATGTTTGTATGTCTATTTTGATGGCATGAGTTTCGAACTAATTCAAGAAGAATTGTGACATATAGAAGATCACTAAATATAAAAATTAGTAGATAAAATGTCATTCAAAACTAGAAGATAAAGAGAAATCACTTACCTTATGCCAAATTTATAGATTCTATAACCTTTCCAACATAGATTTCATCTTTATCTTCAAAGATGCTCTTTCAAGTTTAAATAGAAAATATTTGATTAAAAATATGTTCTTTTTCAATATTGAAATATCTCACTTGATAAAAAATTTATTGTCTTTTACCACTTGTGCTTAAGGTGATTTGATTTTCCTTTGCTTGTCTTTGCTCTTTTTTTTTTTTTTGGGTATTTGGATTGGTTTAAAACGTTGAAGGTTTATTCAAAGCTTTTTCCTAAACTGACAAATTTCAATCTTCAAAGATTCTCTTTCAAGTTCAAATAGAAAATATTTGATAAAAATATGTTCTTTTTCAATATTGAACTATCTCACTTTATCAAAAACTTACAATCTTTTACCACTTGCTCTTAAGGTGATTTGATTTGCCTTTGTTTGTCCCTGCCTTATTTTTTTGGGGGTATTTGGACTGGTTTACAACATAAGAGCTTTATTCAAAGCTTTTTCCTAAAATGACAAGTTCAAAATTTACCATTAGATGAACTAGTTTAAAGTAGAGCTACAAAATAGATATAGTAACTTTACATTATTTGATAGGAGAGAAATAGATCTTTTGTTGAACATTGATTATGTAATTCTTTTAACTAAAATAGCAACAATAGATAATACAATCTAATAATCTATAGATTTTACTAGATATTCATAATAACTTTAAAATTAACGTTATATAATAATATAATAATAGATAATATACCTTTTGTTTCAAAATTTTTTAAATAAAAATACTATTACCAAATATCTAAAAATTAGTTATTATCTTTATCAATTGAACAGAGCGTAAACGTACTTTCAAAGAGTGTACTCACTTATTGACTATTCCTCTGCTTATGTCATTTCCCAATTTCACCCTTCTTTTTTTTTAATTGTTTTCTAATTTCAATCCGCATGCTGATAAGGACTTGGAACTACGCCATTGACAACACATGTCAAGCATCCGAAATTTCAATCAAATAGTTTTTCTCCGATTGACATCTACTTAACCGACCCAAATCAATCAACACTATCGACATAATAGGAGGATCTGCTCGTCCTGTTTTAAGAGATAAACGTCACCATTCATCATCACAATGATCCAAAATCTACGTGAGAAGGGGAGGTATTGTCTGTTGTCTGTCATCCTCTCTGCAAAGCTTAAGTATATATCTCAAAAATATTTCAAATCCTGTCTGCAAACCTTAAAAATGTTACTCGAACCAACATTGAAGTATTGAAGTGACAGGTTTCCCGTAGAAAACCTTAATACATCTATTTGGGTGGATAATTTTAGAAGAAGCACATCTACGCTCTGACATTTACGAAAATTACGTACAAGTCACAATTCTAACACTGGCTCTAGACTTTCAAGTCGAAGCATTCACAGAGAATATTTGCACATGTAAGTAACTTTTCTTGATATGAAAAAATATGCAATGAGAATTTTTAAATTTCAACCGGTAACTAAATAAATAAACCAACAATTTTAATTTAATTTGCTTTACGCGTCATTCATAACCAATTATTATAAATGATCCCAATGGATAGGCGCACATTTTATTCGTTTGTCTCTCTAGTTCCCATAAAGCGTATTCCCTTCATCCGTTGAACAAAAAAGCGTATTACTGTTAATTGCATGCTTTTTTAACTGCAATAATGTTTCTCCATAGGTTAAGAGCACCTTTCATGGCATAACGTTATGGTTCGACTTCATACATGAGTTTTTGTGGAGACCAAAACTCTCATCTGATGAACATGCATTCGTGATAGGCAGGCTAGGATTAGATTACAAAATATTATTGAGGATGGTTCTTGGGGCTTCAGAGGATCTACCATCCTAAGTGAAAATTACCCTGCCTGCTTGGATCATCCAGCGATTCAAATATTGCGTTGGAAAATTAATCTTAACAACTGTGTTAAATAAAATGAATGGAGTCATATTTGTGATATACGTGTAAATCAAGGAAGGGGAAATTTTTTTTGGCAGGTTGCGGAGGTTGTTTGTAGGCTGAAGGACACGAGTTAAATGAAGTTTTGATTAGGAGTACAAATTCTGCATTTTGCAACACATCACGTAATTAAGAACAAATCAACGTTTAATGCAGGGTTGGTAAAACATAAATTCCAGTCTTTTACTTCACAAATTATGTTTTACTATAAACCCTCGTTCTAGGTTTTACTACTTTGACCTTTTGTTTATTAAAATAAACAATTATGGTTTTACAGTTTCTTACTCCCGATGAAGAGTAACCCTAGGTTTTAATACTTTTACTTTTCATGTATTAAAATGTTAGAAAATGTACGTTTTGAATATATATGTATGTAGAAACTTTTTTCTAAGTTGGGGATGTAAGTTTAAAAGTTCAAGTGAGAAAATTGTAGAGCAATTTTTGGTCGTTGGGTGAAAATAAACAATTATGGTTTTATAGTTTGTTATTCAGCAACTCTTGGTGAAGAGGAAATCACAGTAAGAAAATTTAAAAGGGTTATAGTCTTCATATGAATGTATTTCATGTATTAGAATTATAATCAAAAGTAAGAAAATTTAAAAGAGTTACAGTCTGCATATGAAAGTATTTCATGTATTAGAGTTATAATGGAAAGTTTGATTTTGTGGCTCCCAATTTTCCTTTGTTCTCCATATGAATGTATTTCATATATTAGAATTATAATCAAAAGTTTGATTGTGTTGCTCCCAAGTTTACTATGTTATGTTGTGCATTAAATTTTTGCGTTTTTAGCACCATTTTAGTTGTGCAAGTCAACTATGATTTCATCTCACCACTTTTTTCTTGTGATTTTTTTTGGAGCATATCTACAGGGAGAAAGTTTTTGTTATAGTTTAAAATGGCACCATCAAGCACAATCTTGACTAATCCTTAAATACCTCATTTTAATGGAAAAAATTATGACTATTGGGCTATAACAATAAAGGCCTTGTTTTCCTCCCAAGATATTTTGGATTTGGTGGAGAATGGGTTCCAAGAACCAACAACTTACAATGCATTTTGGATTTCATGGAGAATGGGTTCCAAGAGCCAGTAACTTACAATTCATTGTCACAAGCAGAAAATGACTTGTTGAGGGACAACCAGAAGAAGGATTCAAAAACCCTCTTTTACATTTTCCAAGCAGTTCATGAAAGTATTTTCCCAAGGATTGTAGCAACAACAAAATCCAGGCAAGCATGGGATACCCTGCATACATCCTACCAAGGCATGGAAAAAGTGAAGATAGCAAAGTTACAAATTCTAAGGAGAGATTTTTAGAAAATTTGTATCAAAGAGTCTAAGAATGTAGACTCATTTCTTACACAAGTAATTGGATTGGTTACTCAAATCAGGTCTGATGGTGAGACACCTGAGGAAAGGAGAATAGTTGAGAAAATTTTGAAAAGTATGCCAATAAGATTTGATGTCATTTTTGTGGCCATAGAAGAGAAAAAGGATCTCTCACAATTTTTAGTGGATGAGCCTCGTGCATCAATTATTTCTCATGAGTATGGAATGAATAGAGAAACCAACTCCTCATTGGAGCATGCCTTCAAGACATAAGTAGACAAATGAAGAAGGCCACACAGAGGTGGACAATCCTTTCAAGCTCAAGTCAAAGGGGTAGCAATCAAAATCCAAATCAAGGCCCAAGCCAAATTCAAGTACAAGGTCAGAGGTATCATAAATCTCAAGTTCAATGTCATTATTGTAAGAAGTATGGTCATTATGTAAATGAATGTAGAAGAATGAAACATGACATAAGTAACAAACCATGTGAAAATTTCACAAAGGAAAATCAGAACCAAGATACCATGTTTTTTACTTGTAATGTAGCACAAGAAAAACAAAGGGGTGTATGGTTTCTAGATTCAGAGTGTAGCAACCACATGACAGGGAACATAGAGATGTTTTCCAATTTAGATAAAAGTGTGAAATCTGAAGTGGCATTAGGGACTGATAGTAAAATCTTTGTCATGGGCAAAGGAGGAGTCAATATTCTAACAAAAAAGGGGGAGAATAAGTACGTTTTATATGTTTATTTTTGTCCCTGTTTTGAAGCATAATCTCATAAGCATTAGACCACTCATGCAAAAGGGCTACAATGTTTTTTTCAAAAATTATTAGAGCACAATTTTGGATAAGTCTCCAAGTAAACAACTGATTGCAAAAGTTCATATGACAAACAATAAAATATTTCCGCTAGAGATAAAACTGGATTTGGAGGAAGAGGGTGCCCAAGCACAATTGTCAATGAAATCAAAAGAGGATAAAAGAAAGGTTGCAGCTATCACACAAGATGAAAATTGGTTATGGACTTTGAGGTTCATTGATCTTAATTTTGGAGGTTTGAATTTGTTGCGTAGGAAACACATGGTGAAGGGATTTCCACTCATAGAAAAACTAGACAACCTATGTGAAAGATGTGTCTTGGGAAAGCAACATAAGGAGACATTTGTAGTAGGAAAGTCAATAAGGGCAAAAGGACCCTTAGAGATTGTCCATTTAGATTTATGTGGACCAATGCAGATACCATCAATTAGGGGTAGCTATTATTTTTTGACTTTCATAGATGATTATACAAGGAATACGTGGGCCTACTTCCTAAAACAGAAAAATGAAGTGGTTGAGCGGTTCCACCAATACAAATCCCTTGTTGAGAAGCACATTAGACACTACATCAAAGCATTGTGGACTGAAACAGGTGGAAAATACTTCTCGAATGACTTCCTTTGATTTTACAGGGAATATGGAATTCACAAGAAATTTACAAAAAGGTATACACCTTATCAAAATCATGTTGTAGAAAGAAAAAATAGGGCCATTAATGAAATGCAAAGGAGTATGTTGAAGGCAAAATTTTTTCCAAATAATTATTGAGCTAAAGTTGTCTCTTTCAAACCATATATCATTAATAGGCATCTAACCAAAAGTGTCAAGAATATGGTGTTTGAAGAGGAATGGAGTGGAAGAAAGAACAGTGTCACTCATATGAAAGTGTTTGGATGTCTGGCATATGCACATGTCCCAGATGAATTAAGGAATAAGTTAGACACCAATGGAGAGAACTACATATTTGTTGGATATAGTGATGAATTGAAGGCATACAAGCTCTACAATCCATTAACCAAGAAGGTCATAATCAATAGAGATGTGTAGTCCATAGAAGAGGAAACATGGGATGGATGTTTAGAGAAGAAAATCAATGTAAAAAATTGTATACCATAGGAAGACAAAGAGAATGACCGTAACAAGTAATTCCTCAATGACAACTCCTCCTACTCCTATTCAAGCTTAACAAAGTAGTCAACGAGTGACACCGTTAACAAATAATAGGACAATGTTGCCCAATCAAGCAAGTACTACTCCAAGCATAGTGCAAAGGCTTGAAACATCATCTACCTCAAGCACAAAATTAAGTGACATGTCAACCCATCTTCTGCAAGCATAAGAAGACAAAAATTAAAAAATTTAAGTGAAATTTATGAGAAAAATGGAGTTGATAGTAGTGCTGGATTGAATTCCTCATTTGAATTATTTTGTCATGTAGATGAACCAATCCATTTTGAGGATGTTTTCAAAGAAGAAAAATGGGTTGCAACAATGTATGAAGAAATAGAAGCAATAGAAAAGAATGACACATGTGAGTTAGTGGACCTTTCACAAGGAAAAAACTCATTGGAGTGAAGAGGGTCTATAAGACCAGGAGCAGCACTGAAGGAAAGATTGAAAGGCATAAAGTGAGGCTAGTTGTCAAAGAATACATGAAGTAGCATGGAAGAGATTATGTAGAGACATTTGTGATGGTCGCAAGGATGGAGACAGTGCATATAGTGTTGTCAGTATTCGTGAAACATAAACCAAAATTGTATCAAATGGACATAAAATCAATGTTCTTGGATGAAGTACTGAAAGATGAACTTTATGTTGTGCAACTACCTCAATATGAGGTAGAAGGACAAGAAAATAGGTGTATAGGTTCAGGAAATATCTTTATGGGTTGAAGCAAACATTGTGTGCGTGGTATAGGAGGATAGATGCTTACTTAATGGACAATGGCTTCGACAAATGTGATGGTGAGCCTTTTGTTGTGAAACCAACTCACAAAAAGATAGAAAAGATAGTTGAACGCCTTAGAATTTAGCCTCTTCGAGGGGGAAACCTCCTTTACATTACATAAAATGAACAATTATTGGATGATTCAAATGAAAAAACCTCCTTTCTATATATAGGAGTCTAAGGAGTCACAATATAACCCTGCCGACCTAAAAATAATAATATAAATCCATAAAAATAAAAATAAAGGGATTCTATGGGGCACAGTAATAAAAATATGGGGACAATAGGGGCACAACAATATTAATAAGGGATACAACTACAATAGTAATGGGGTAATCACTAGTAATATAGGGACCTAACATGCCCCTCTCCTTCAAAAAAAAGTGTTGTCCTCAATGCTTTAGTAGTTCTGGAGGCTTTTGTATAAAATTCGCATCCTCCCATGTGGAATCTTCAGCAGATAATTTCTTCCACTTGATGAGGTACTCCGAAATTGATCGATTTCGCAGCTTTCGAGTTCTTGTTTCTGTGACTGCTTCTGGTTCCAATATAATTTTTCCCTCTTCGCCAAGTTATAACAATATTGTTTGAACTACGAGCTTGTCGCCTATAACCTTCTTTAAACATGAAACATAAAAAACTGGGTGCACTCGAGATGCTGCAAGAAGCTCCAATTTGTATGCCATAGTGCCAATCTTTTGCAACACCTTGTACAGACCATAATACTTTGGTGATAATTT